>JAANDH010000524.1:49221-161334 GCA_011799765.1 Nymphaea thermarum
CCACATCCAGATTTTGTTGGTAGTAGATAGGCACTTGGAGAATGGCCAAGTTCTGACAGGGCCTCATGGCCACGGCTTGCTGCTGGCTTACAAATGGGATAAAACCTGGGTGATGGTGTGCCGAGTGCTTTGCACTCCTCGTCTAGTCCACACGTCCCGAACAATGATGGTGATACGCTTCCGCTAACTTAAGAGAGATCAGGCTGGCCAAAGGTTTTGGTGATGGCCTTCGGCGCCGCACGGGTTGAACAAGTCGGCCCGTGACACTGGCATCCAACAACACTCTAGCAATGTAAGAACAAACAAAGTAAAGTACTATCAACAACATCGTGTGCTTGAAGCTCCTCCATGGTAGTTTCATAGACACGTTCAGTCGTCTTTTGAGTACTAGAAGGACTGACATCGGGCTTCTTCAACTCTTTTACTCGCATCGTGGGGTTGATGAAGTGTCACATCCTTCCATAGTGTAAATATGCTTTGGTCTCTCGATAGCACGGCTTTCCAGGGCATACACGTGAGCAAGTAGGGTACCTTGGTGGAGTCAAAGTTGTCACTACTTCCTGTGTAGTATTACTGCAGTTTGGCCTGTTCCATCTGAATGCTCGGTCATCGCGCCTCTCATAAGGATTTGCCCTACCTGCAAAATGGTGGTGCTTGACCTGTGTCCGCTGGCCATGTGAGTGTTGGCTTGTCTTCTTGTGATGGTCCTTCTAAATCCTAGCCCAATCCTTTTCGATGCGTCTTGCCATGCTAACCGCCTCATCCAAATCACAAGGCCTACTAGATATCAACTTGGTTCGCAGCCCGTCATGCAAACCATGTACAAACTTGTATGGTCCAGCCTCATTAGTGGTATAGGGGTGTGGGCAATACACCTCTAAGTACCGATACTTTGTAACATAGTCTTCTAAGCTCAAATGATTTTGCTACAATTCAAGAAACTCTTACATTTTTTTGTTTCTAGCATGCATTGAGAAGTAAATTCTGAAAAAAGAATCCCTGAACTACTTCCATGAGATTGACTGTTGGCTTGCAAATTGAATCTCACGGGTTGATTGCCACCACTATTTGGCATCACCTTTCAGCAAATATGACCCATAGTTCACTTCATCTCATTCTTGCATATTGAGAAGTTCAAAGATGCGTTCAACCTCTTCAATCCACTCCTCTGTCGTGTCTAGACTGCAATCTCCAGTAAAGACAGGTGGTTGCATTGACATAAATTGCTTGAAATGACACTGAAGTTGTGTTCTCCTTAGGTGGTGTAGTGGTGTCTCCCATAGGAGATGCACGACTCCTCTGATTACTGACCATCAATTGTATCAAAGAGGTCAGTGTTTAAAAGGTCATCAGCAATATAGTCTACTGATCCACAGGTGGAGTCTGCCTTGGTAGGGTTTGGGTACCCACACTAGTCTGGGTATGTGAGAATGGGCCGAACTTGGCTCTCTTTGTGCCTCTGTAGCCAGCCTAACTCACTTCTTACCCCTAGGTTAGTACTCCATTTGTACAAACAAGAACCTTCATTATCATTACAAAATCTAAGACAACTTTTACAAGTTCCATTTGCAAAGATGCATCACAACCATCAAGACATCAATTCATCACATACGTATATATCTTAGTAAAATCAAAACTTCAATAAAAGCAAACTCAAATAGTGTGTACCTTGGGAACACAGCTTCACAGATAGACTTTAACTCACTTTCATAGTGCAGTTTTGTCATGGCTCTAATACCAAAGCTGTCACACCCCAAACCATTGACCCTCAAATGACCTTTTTTTTTTGTTAAAACATAAAATGTTAAGGTACAATGACACACCAATTCAAAATAAAAAGAGCTAAGCAATCAAAGACAGTGAGGCAACTTTTCATTATAAATTAAGTTCATACAAATTTACTTCACATTTCTCAATAACTCATATGACAAAAATGCCCACAAAACCACAATACTGATGCCTAATAAGACCAAAACAAGACGTGTCGACACTACAATAGACCCAAAACCTCTCCAATATGATGTGAGTAGAGCCATCTGATCAACCTGCTACAGCGGGTCTACCAAAACAGGAAGAAGAAAATCAATAAAAGGCTTAACCTTCGCAGTATGACAACATCCCTGATAATTCCCTAACCCTCTTAGGTAAGGGCTCAAATCTAGGATAAATAATTATGAAAGCAAATCACTATTATGTCGTGATAGGGCATATAGTTACATGACTTGTCAAGAAGGCCCCTCACATATACACGACATGTAAACACCACTCGATGGCCACAAATATCACATTCAAAAGTCAAATGCAATGTATGACCATATGTGACCTACAGTCGAGAGACACAAGCACGTGCACACCATGTGTGACCTACAGACGAGAGACAACCCCCGTGGTGGCCTGACACAATATGGATTCATTAACGATGCAGTGGAAGAGCAATAATCCATGGATGTGTGAAGTCCAAGGAGAGTTGTTCAGCCTTCCCTAGGACACCCAGTTTTGGAAGGTAGGAGCCCAACATTCCAAGCACATCACACAATGATATCTTGGAGCCTTGCACCGCTTGCGCTCCGAGTAGGTGAGACCAGTGAAGGCAAGACATCCACCAAACACATAGCCACAGCCCACTGGCCTCTCATCTCTTATTCTTTCTTACTTATCATTATGAAAACACATTCACAAAATGACCAGCGAGCTTATGAGGTTGGTTCATCGTGAGTGCAACCTTACCTCCAATTGCCTCCACACGAGGGCTACACATACAGTTAACATTCTTAGCTATCTGTCATAACATTACAAGTACAACTACCCTTCAATTTCATTTATTTGCATTCATCCCCATGACATTTCGTGTGCAACATATTACAAAATTTACATTAGTCACACATATCAATCACATCTTTCAAAACTTGGCCAAACCACGAAGAGTAGTCTCGTTCCATGATTGACTTGTAATTGTCCTAGGCAGTTATCATTTTAGGATACTTTCTAATGCACAATTGGGATCGAGGAAATACTTGACTTATTACCCTACCTCATCTATCCTAAGCAGTAATTTTTGGCATGCAAATGAAATTGCGTAGTAATTTAAAAAAAAACTAATCACATAAGCATTCAATTCACATGCATGCATTCATTTAATTACATCACAATCATTCAATCACATCACAATTATAGAATCCAACGTTCCTGGAAACACACATTCAAAAGTTGGCCTCAGGCAGGGATTTGCCTGGAATGCTACCATACCTATTATGCATCGCCAAAATACCCAAAATGCCTCAAGCTTGTTGCTCAAGGTTTACTAGACGTGCTTGGTGTATCTGCAAACATAAACGAGTTCTATACAAGTATAAAATATAATCACTGAGGCAAAGGTCATCGCCTAAAGAGGGTGTCGATAGGTAGTATTGACCCAAAAATCTCTCCAATAGGTTTTTCTCCAACTTTTTAAGGTTGTGACCAAACGATTGAAACTCTGAACTTATGATTCAACGAATCATTAATACATTTTTCACTTGCTTTCTTAGTTGAGACGTCTTTTTAACATATACATACTCATTCCCAACAAACGATGTGCATGCACATCAAAAAAAGCATGCTTCATGACTTCGCTAAAATGGTTCTAAACCTTCTCCACATAATCACAATCTCTACCATGCTTCCCAATTGCTTAAATTATTAATTCATCATGCTAAAAGGATCATTGCAGACATGGATCATCGCCCTTCCAAAATAGTCTTAGACATCCCCCAAAATAGCAACACTGCTAATATGCATTCTATATCTTCCAATCTTAAGTCTACCATGCTCAATCAATAATTATACATGCACTAACATAAAATATTAAACAATTTAGGCTCAATTAGGCCTGGCTGACCCCAATCTTAGAGTCCAAACTGTCGTAGTGTTCCCGGCTGCCACCTCAAATGTTCGATTGATACCTAGCAGCAAAAATCATACGATGTCACCACCACCAACATCTTATATTCGCTGTTATGAGAGGAAAGACATGTCCCCAAGCTGCAGTTCGATTAAACAGCCACAAAAATAGTGAAAAAGAATGCAAGAGGAGGGTCTACCGCAAAAAGAGGGCACTCGAGTGTGCTTGAAACACAGAGGGAGATGGACAGGAAACAGCGAGGGAGAGGACAGACGCGAGAGGGAGAAAAAAGAGAAAAATAAGAAAGACTGAGAGGGGAGATGACAGAAACAACGAGAGAGGGAGGAGGAGAAGAAGTAAGAGGCAGAGGGAGACCGACAGACTGACCTAAGCACCGCCGCCATCGACGCCCTTCACCTCCAATGCAGCTGCCACACCTTCCTCCTCCTGTTTCGAGGTCGTAGCAGAGGAAGAGATGAAGAGGGAGAAGAGCCTGCGTGTCAGGCTCCTCATGCAAGTGGGTTTGGGTTCGGGTCTGGACCCGACCCAGCCTACCTGCAAAAAGATGAGTGTTACAAACTACCCAGCTTGGTATGTGATTCGCATGGCCTACATGATGCTACTAACCGTCACTTTACAGTGAAAAGTTCACATTTTTTTTATAACTTGGAGCATGTTTGCATTGGGGAATGATTTTTTTTTTCTTTAGGGCTGAAGGTCCACCCTGCCATTCTACGACAGCCAAACACTGGTGAAATTGTCCCAGATATTTTCACCAATCATACCCATTTATCTCTAAACTGAAGTAAAAAGATTTGGACTCGAGTGCATATATCTGGCTTCTATGTATGCCCTTTATTTGGGAATCCAATAGTTGGTTCTCAACAAATTAATTGAAGCACATATGTAGTCAAAACCGTCAAACGATGTTTCGTAATGGGAACACATGGTTCTATAAATATGTTCATTTTCAGAATACATTCATAGAATGGTGCTGCCAAAAGCTTTCTTAGAACTAGGAGAACTGTGTCTGTGATAAGTTGGTGATAGCACCGTCGATGCATAAAAAATTGTGTACTAGGAGAATATCTTTGATCTTTTTTAATAGGACAAAAATATATAGTAAAAAGGTTAAAATCTAAAAAATATTTTTTTGAAAAAATTTTAAAATATCCAAACTTCCCCTTCCTTTTTTTTTGTGCCTCTCTGTTATGTGCACCACTATGGTGTACGCGATTCACTCTCAAGCCCTTAACAAGGGTTCAACAGCCCAACACATCATGTGAGTTTGGCGACTTTAACATGCACCAAGGGTGTAGATAAGTGGAGGCTCTGTAGTGCAATTGAAACTTCGAATTTACATGTTGAATTTTTGGTGGACCTGTGTCCAGTTATATGAGGCAGCTCCATGATACCCTATTTGTTCTTCCAATGATAACTGAAAATTTGTTAATTATATATTTAATACCACATAGAAAAACAATTCTGGCTCCACCCTGACATGCACCTTGTAATCCTCCCTTGAAAAAAAAAAAAGATAAATGACTTTTCATTTTACCAGACCTTTTTTTAATATTTTTAAGGCATTTTTGTTATTTTGATCAGCGAAACTTGCCATGGGTCGAACATACAATTAGCTTGGTCACTAATCAAGCCTCAACCTGGTTGCATGTCTTTCGGTAGCATAATAAAAATGGTTTTCTTCTAGTTATTGATGAGGAGTCGATGCATTAATTTCTACAGTCCTTGTTGTCGGAATACAAATTATATATATATATATATATATATACATAGAATGAGAATCATTTGACCAATAGGTTTTTTAGAGTTTTCTCACATAAGAAATTAAAACCATGCCAGCCAGTCAGACATATTTGCACCCTCGACCCCATGTATAGTAACTTTATGACACATTACAAATACTTTGTATTACAATTTACAACTCATTACAGAGTCCTCTATTTACTCAACTGCAGGATGCATAAACCACTAAAGTCCGCTAATGACAAATATCAAGTTCATTGCTCAAAACTCCTGACAACAAATATGTTGTAACTCCCTGTAAAATTGGAGCATAGAGCTCGGTCATGCTTAGTTTGGATTTTTGGAACAAATACTGAACTCTTGCAAGAGATTTAGTAAACATATCTGTTACTTGGTGTTGAAGATGGGATAAACTCAGTTATGACAACACCATTTTAAATCTGATCACGAACTAAATAATCTAACTCCATGTGTTTTGTTTATTTGTGCACCACTAGATTAGCATACATCTAAAGTGTTGATGGCAAAACATCAACCAATACTATATATTGCAGCAAATAATCTGTAATGGATAGATAGAATTAATTAGACCAAGAATTAGAAAAACAAAAACAGAATCACATAATGATCCTAATCCCAAAGAAATCAAGCTAAGCTTATGCCAAAGAAAGGGATGTTGCAGAACAAAAACACAAAAAAGTTTGAGAGAAAAGTGTAACATAACAGAGCATACGAGAATGGAGGAATTTAAGAACTATTGGTGTGACAAAAGCTGCAAAGTGTGGACAAAACAGAGTTTCAAGAACAAATCAAGGCAGGGATCAAAGCCTCTGACAGACATGTCTTAAGAGAATGAAAGGGGAATGAAGAGATCCTGTCAATGGAAGAATGGATTTTTCACCTCCAGGCAGTGCCCTGCTCACATTTTATACGTAACCAAATTGGAAGAGATGGAATCATGACGGCAAAAAGTTTCACAAGAGGAAGGAGGGAAATGGGAAAAAGTTCCACAAAGAAAGTGGTTTCACTTATGCCATGGTTCTAAGAGAGAGAGAGAGAGAGAGAGAGGTGGGTGGGTGGTAGGAGGAGGGAAGATGATCGTACACATGGAAATATCAAAAACAAGAACGACTGAAAGGAGACTTTCTTCAGTGGATTTAGGTTTTTATGAAGCTAAAAAATCCTTGGTCATAACCAGAGAAAGGGATAGGATGAGGGTCATGTTGATCATATGCATAAAAAAACTAAAGCCATAGAAATAAGTCCTCTCTCAATCATCTCATTTTCTTGTTTCTGTTATCCCTACCTACCACCCCCAACAGAAACCATGGCTTAAGTGGAAACCCTTTCTTCATAGTACTCTTTCATATTTCTTTTAAGAACAAAAATACATCTGACCTCTTTGAAATGTAAAAAAAAAAAGATCAAATCTCATGGTAGACACCACATTCATCATAAGAATATCACATTCATCACTCATGATGAACGTGGTGTCTAGCTGTGAGATCTCATCATTTTTGTACGTTTCAAAGAGGATAAATGCCTTCATGTTTTAAGGGAAACATGAAAACAAGGAACAAAAAAAGAACAAGAAAGGTCTGAACAATAATGCATCGGACAAACACTCAACTTTTATTTCATTTAATAGATTCTTTAACCAAATCAACTTGCAAGATGCACAACCGGAAAACAGTTAGTTATCTCTTAGTCTTACAGCTGACTAGATTATTACCTAGAAAAACATAGTACCTTGTAACTAATCATCTAGTATGCATATGTACAACCTAATGCATATCACAATGTGCTCTTAATTAAAAGTATGAATTTGCAGAGCAAAACAGCCCTATCTTGGACTGGCTACTGAGATATTTGAGTACTTTTAGTGCAACAGTATAATGAATTGTATTAGGTTGCTGCATATGCCTACTAAGTTCATGAGCTGAAAAGACAATATCTAATATTAGAATTGATAGGTAGATCAGATGGCCTACTACCTACGATACTTGGAAGGATCATTCAATAATTCACCGTCAGATGATGACAGCGTAATATGATGCATCATATGTATTTCCGAAGGTTTTTCTCCAAGTAGACTAAATTCATCAAGTATGTCACAAGCATACTTTCATTGAGATAGTAAATACCCTGCTTTGATCTAGAAAACTTGAGTTCCAAAACAATTAAGTAAATTGAGACCTTTCATTCGAAATGGAGTTCTCAAGTAGCTTCTAAACTTCTCATCCTATTGTATATTGTTTTCTACAACTACAACAATCAAATTATTGACATATACCAGTACAATAACAAAATTTCCATGAACAAAACCATAACCAATGATTATAAATATAAAACTTAGGAAACTAGTCACTTGGGCTTGTTTTAGGCCATAAATTAATTTATTCAATTTGCACACTCATGTTTCTCCAACTGCTCTATAACTCCTTGGTAAAGACACACACACATGAATCTAGACCATTTAAGAACGTATTATATATGTCCATTTGATGTGGTACATAATTTTTTACTGCAGGCATAGATAAAAGTGATTGCAAATTTTGCCACTATTGCATATGTTTCATGATAATCTAAGCCCTCTGCCTGAAAAAAATCCTTTGGTGACTAATCTCCCCTTGAATATCTCAATCTCACCATTGGCTTTATATTTAATCCGATAAACCCATTTGCATCTAATGAGTTTAACATCCATTGGGGGTTCATCTAACTTCCAACTATTATTGGCTTCAAGGGCATCCATTTTTGTCTTCATTGCCCTTTGCCAATTCTAATTAGTCTTTGCTTGCTCATAATTTATTGGTTCAACATATTGTGAAATATTCAACAAGTAAACATTGTGAGTTGCTAAGGAATCTCTTGTTTCTCTCTCCTAGGGCTCTGGAGAACTCGGCATTGTGGAGGAGGTAGCAGCTGGCCTCGGTGGGCCTCTGGCCCATCAGGGGCATCAGAGCATGGGGGAGTCTGATGGGAGTGGCGAACCCATGGTCTTGGGTGGAGCTAAAGAGTCAGTGAATGGTGGAGAGTTCTTACCGACATCTTCCCACCTTCAAAAGGGAAAGGCATGGGCCTTCGTGGTTGATGGGGGAAGGGATGAAACGTAAGCAGTTATGCCTCCACTAGAGAAAAAAAGCTGGCTAGGAAGAGGCACCTGGTTATATCACAAGAATCGTATAAAGTTTTGTGCGAGCCATTTCGGTTCAGTGCCACAGCTACTCTTGTTGGAGGTGTTAGGAAAGGTCATCTTGACTACAACTTCATCTTTGTCAGCCTCAAAAGCCTATGGCCTGGTATTGCGAATTTAAGGTTCACATTGGTGGGAAAAGGTATGTTTCTTCTCCGCACCTCCAATGAAGCTGATCTGAAACTCATCATGTCTCTCGGCAGATGGCATGTTGGAGGAAGGCTCCTCATAGCAAACGAATGGCACCCTAGCATGCTCAATGCAGATTGGGAGTTCCAATCAAGTCCAAATATGGATTAGGCTGCCTGACCTACCAGCCGAATGTGGAGTCCACAGATTTTTACTGACATTGCAGACCTCATTGGTGGGTCATCTCCAACAGTTTGGATTTGCTCATATTAAAATTGAAATACCATTGGGGTTTAGCTTTATTTCTGAGATTGAGCTGAAGATTACATGGTGAAATCCATTGAATACGAAAATAAGGTCAAGTAATGCAAAACATGTGGGTCTACAGCTCACTTTGATGGTTCCTGCACTGTGACAGAGGCATCCAAGAAAGGGGAGAAGGTCACCCTCAATGCTCTGGAAATTGGTTAAAACCCCCAAGAGACGACCACAATAGAATAAGGATAAAGAGGATCCTCAGTTGAAACAAAACAAATTTGAATGCCTTAGACTTCTGTCAGAGATGAAAGCGGTGTGGACAACACTTCCAAATGTGCTGGTGAGAGGGCCATGGGCCGCGTGGAAGGGAGGGGGCAGGACCAGCTGGTTGGCTGGTTGACGCAAGTGAAGTAGAGGCTGGAATAATTCCAAATGCTTAAACCACACAACGAGGGAGTAAAGAGGATCAGGTCGCGCAAGAAGCCGTATTGTATTCAGGGCATAATTCAAGCTATCTGAAAGGCACTGCAACTATCTCGAAAACTGATTCAAACACTTCGTCAGTGGTCAACACTACCTAGGTGGTAGACTAGGTTAAGAAACAAAGTCTTAAGCACATGGAGGTGAATGGTATTAAAAAGCAAATTAGCCTACCAAAAGTGAGCCACTCTCTTGGGGAGGCAGGTGGGAGTATACAACAAACCC
Organism: Nymphaea thermarum; assembly: GCA_011799765.1. Lineage (NCBI taxonomy): Eukaryota > Viridiplantae > Streptophyta > Magnoliopsida > Nymphaeales > Nymphaeaceae > Nymphaea > Nymphaea thermarum. Next base: position 59,154 of record JAANDH010000524.1, read on the forward strand.
AAAAGCTCACCATGGTGGGGGTTACACCCAGCCCTGAGGATGAGACACCAGTAGACGACATGGATGTCGGCAACATTGAGGCAAAGACATTTCCAGAGGCTATGGATGATGATAAGGACAGTGAATTTTCTAAAGACATAACGGTCAGCCGAGGAGGGGGGCATGACCACCCTTGCTTATGAATATCCTTGCCTTGAAATGTCCGCTTGCTGGCAGCTTCTCCAACTCATCATGAGTTCCTAGGAACTCTAAGGAGAATGAATACAACGATTGCTTTTACATTTGACTCCAAGCTGAATCTAGAACAACTTTAGAATTTCCAATTAAAGAACCCAGAGAGACGCTTGATTTCTAACATCCATATAGCGGGACTGTGGGCGCGCATTATCGCATTATGGGATCCGCACGAAGTGACTTTCCAAAACTGGTATGTTCATCCTCACTGGGTCATTTTACATTTTTATATAGTCTTGTCTGGCCTGTGTTTTGTGGTTATAGGAGTTTATATGCATACTGATTATAGAATCAGAAAGGACTTGTTTTTAGCTTATGTTCTGCACTGAATCATTGTAATGTGCCGGTAATTTGTATGGGTGATTTCAATGTTGTTCTAAACAGTAGTGAAAAAACTTGTAGGGTGTCGGCTCTTCAAGCTTATATTGCTCTTTCTAATTTTGTAGCCCAATCAGCTTTATATTAAATATCTTGTCCTAAAATGAAATTCACGTGGACTAACAATCGTGTGGGCCATGAGAATGTCATGTGGAAGATTGATAGGTGCTTCGTGTCCAAGGAATTGGGTGGATGACACCGAATTGATTTTGCAATTGAAAGTGCAATCGAGGAGTATCTCACACCACAACCCAATCTTGCTCTACATTTCTAAGCGTAGGTTCAGCACTTGGGGTCGTACCCCATTTCGCCACAGTATTGGCAGGAGATGCTGGTCTATAGTGATCAAATTCTTTCAGCTTGGGAGGAGGATATTAGTTGTTGCGCCACCAGCAAGCTCATTCATAAGCTGGAGGCAACCAAGGACAAGCTAAAGGTTTGGTGCAAAGAAAGAGCTAATGATCTCCCCCATCAAATTATGGAGGCTAAGAATAAGATCAAATGCCTTCAAGCCCAAAGCAAAAGTGGTGTACAAGAGGCAATAGACGAAGAATGCAGGCTCAAACAAGAATTTATCCAGGCTCTTGTGGTTAGAAGAACGACTATGGCGTCAAAAATCAAGAATCCAATGCATGAGGGATGGAGACAAAAACACAATTTTTTTCAGGGGATTGCCAATGGGAGAAGGCACCATAACAAGATTGAGGCAATCTCTCATGAGGGGTGCCTTGAGACGGATATTCCTAATATATTTACAACTTGTACTAATTTTTTCGCAAACCTGCTAGGGACCACCCATGGCTCTGGATGCCTTCCACAAACCATTGCACTGGGTCCTACTGTGTTGCCCGAGGAGAATGATGAGTTGCTGAAACCAGTTATTGAAGCAGAAATCAAGTGGGCGGTCATTGATGCTGATAGGGACTTCGCGCCAAGACCAAACGGGTTTGGTAACAACTTCTTTCAAAGCAACTGGAGGGTTGTGCAGGAAGCAAGGAGCAAGGCATCATGTAGGTGGAGAAGTTCCAGCCCATCTCATTCTGCTCTGCACTAGCTTGCTGAAATTTATCACAAGGATTATGGTTAAGCAAATGCGGCCTATCCTAAATAGGATTATCTCCAAAATCAAAGTGCTTTCCTTTCTGAGAGGTGCATTCAGGACAGCTTACTACTCAGCCAAGAAATTGTTCACATCGTTCAAAATAGCAAGAAGAAAGCAGGTTGTGCTAAAATTGATTTAAGTAAGGCCTATGACAGAGTGAATTGGGAGTTCTTAAAGGCTACCTTGTGCCACTTAGGCTTTCATGATTCGTGGGTAAAGAAACTTATAACAATTGTCACACAGTTAAATTTGCGCTACTTATCAATGGCAAGGAAGGAATGTGGTTTGAGAATAAAAGGGGGATCAGGTAGGGGACCCACTCTCCCCCTATTTGTTTACCACAGTCATGGAAATGCCTACTCGCAGTATATAAGCTCAAGTAAACAACAAAAAAATCAAGATCCGTTCCATGGGGCCTAGGACCACCTCTCCCTTCTCCACTTATACGCAGACGACATCATTTTCATTATAGAAGAAAGGTTGAAGAACTTTCGGAACTTAAAAATTTGCCTTGACAATTTCTATAGCTACTCAGGCCTAGTCATGAATACTGCCAAGAGCTCAGTCCTCCCTTCCAATTTGATCAGCCAAGTTCTCAAGCAGATAGAGTAGGAATTAGGCTCGCGTCAAGTTCAGCTACCTTCTATGTTCCTTGACATTTCCCTTCAAATGAATGATGTGAGATAGGAACAATGCAGACATTTAATTCTTTGCTCATCCAATAAGCTAAATCTTTGAAAACAGAGATGTCTTTCTTTTGCAGGCATGACTCAGCCTAATCAAACATGTTCTATCAATGTTACCTAGTTACTAGAGCCTAGTGGTTAAACTTCCTGCTACTCCCTGCAAACAACTGAGTACAAAGGCAGTTGACTTCTTATGGGGCGACACAACAGATAATAAAAGTTATCATTGTATTAAATGGTCTACTCTATGTCTCCCGAAGTTAGAAGAAGGCATAGGACTCAATGACATCAAAGAAACCAATCTAGCCAACTTGGCTTTTTTAGTGTATCATGTGACTCAACTGTCCTCCCCTTGGGCAAACCTTGTTAAAGGGTGGTACGGTGAGCGGAAAGGACTAATTAATGGCAGTGTTAAGAGCAAGAGGGTGTCTAAAGCATGGCGAAGGGCATTGCAGTCTTGGAGAAGGATTAATGTAAATGTCGGCTAGAAGATTGGCAATAGTGCTATGGCCAAATTTTGGACGGATTATTAGGGGCCAGAGCATCTAATTGATAAGATCCCAGAATCCCATAGCCATCTGGTACAAAACACGTTCGGATGCAAGATAAAAGAAATCATGGAGGAGAATGGAGAGTACATCAGTGAGTTCCTCACCAGCTTCAATATTCCTTTCATTTGTCCTGGTCTTGAGGTTGAGCAACCTGATGCACTGGTGTGGAGAAATGAAGAGCAAGGGGAATTCACTCAGTATGATTTTTGGCAAAGGATTCAAAAAAAAGGCTCCAAGAACAATGAGAACACACTCGTTTGGAATGGAAGAGGTCTTCCAAGGGCCACCTAGACTGTTTATCTAGGTACTTTAGGTCGTCTACCTACTGATGAGTTTGTGCAAAAGCGAGGTTGATCACTTGCCTCTAGGTGCCTAGTGTGTAAGCAGGATATTGAAGACATCAACCATCTTTTTTTCAATTGTAAGGGAGCTCAGTTTATATGGGCATACATTTTTGGAAAATTTGGAAGGGCTAAGCAGTGGCACAGGAGTCCCCAAAACCTGATGCTAGGACTTATTTGGTGGCATGAGAATGGCTTCAAAGATGAATTGCTTGATAAATGCTAGAAAGACAGCTTCCATATGGCAATTTGGTTCATCAGGAAGACTCGTAATCACATGAAGCATAAGGGTGATATACCAATTGGCAACTTGGCAGAACGGCTTTGGGCACACTGCAGTGAATACTGGTGGAAGTTTCAATGGAAAGAAACCCAGCTGGTTAAAATTCATAATTGGCTCTGCTATGGGATTCTATGGAGCAATGGAGTTAGATATGCTGATAGATGGGTAGAAATCACCATTAGTTAATGGAACAAGGGTGGCAGGAGAGGAGCAGCTGCTCTCATTGGAGACACCTCAGGTTGGTTCTGTTTTGGTGTGGCCTGCTGGTTTGAGAATCAAATTGGATGGTAGGAGACAGAGATTCTATTGGAATGCATTGGGCACTTGGTGAACATTGAGGATAGCATGAGACACATTTACTTTCTGGCCAATGATGGAGATTGGAAACAACGCCTACACAACAACATTGAATGTGGCACAAAAATCATGAACAACATTTTCATGAGCAATAGCTTTTTGAATAAGCTTACTATTTGCAAGGGATGGCCTCTTGCTGAAGCTACTAACCTTTTGTCAATTATTCCAGCCAATGGATTGTATAGGACATGGATTCACCACAACAACATGTGGGACCCATTAATAGGAAGTACTACTACGAGTTATGGTCCTATGCGGACACATTTTGTTGTACATTTTACTCCATTTTGTTGGAATAAAAGGTTGGGGGCCTAACCCCCACGCAGCCATTGTCTGGAAACTTTGTGAGTTGTTGAAAACATGAAAACGCTAACACCTTTGATAATGGATGTTTGGTCTAACCTTTGCATGCATTTCCACAATAGAAATCTCGTACCTAGGCTGAAGGCTTAGGCTTATGCGTAGAATGCCTAAGAGTAGGTTGAATGCTATTTACAGCCATTTCATATATTAATATCATATTCTCCATTGTGTTGTAAAGTTGCTGAAATTTGCATATCAATATTATGGCATTAGTGATCAGATGAGTTTTATTAAGCCTAGTTTCCCAACCACCCCACATTAAGCCTAGATTTCCAACCACCCCACCTCTTTCTTTTTGGTATTCAATCATGAATTTTATAGGGATTTTTAGGTAGCTTTAGTGATCTATTTTATCTCTGTTTGTGGAAAATTGCTTTTCTCCTATGGGTTTCTTTTGTGGGAATCAGGCTTGTTGACGTTTTCTGTTTTCCTCATTACTTTGTATTTCAAGTTTTCAATGTTTTAAGGTTTGTGTGCAATTGAAGAGCAAGCAATGGCTAAGGTGAGTGAATACCAATGAAGAGAAATAAGATTGCATCACTTTCATTATGATGTGAATTTCAATGAAATAAACACAGGAAATGCATTGCATGGTAGCAGTTGTCCATGGTAGACATCTTCATGCATGAGTTACTGCTTGTCTAGGAGCCTCACTAGAACTGCCACAAGCTTTTTCTCCTTCTCTCTTTATAGGTGAGCTCTCTCATGGATCACATGTCTCACCCTTTTACACAACTCTTTCTTCTTCTTCTACCTTTTTATTATGCACCTTAATTGCTTCCTAATGTTACGCATGATACGTTCATTTTGCATTTCAGTCATTAGTGATCGATGGCCCTTTCCAACTTAGCAATTTAATTTATTGCAAAAAATAAAAATGAGGCAAATTACAAAGTAAAATTAGGAAACATTTGTTTGTGCCTTCTTCTATTGTATTGATCATAATGGTCAGCTACGTTGATTTTTGTGCAATATCAATCGTGCAGCCATGGACAAGAAGTTGTTGGCAACATACAAGTGCTTCTTGAAATGCCATATCTTATTTTGCAAGCATGTTTTTTATCCATTTTCTACTGCATCAAAACTGTCGTCGATGACCATTTTCATGTCCAACTACTATTTGTGGCTTAGGCTTCCAAAAGAGTGGAGACTGGTTATATTGTAGAGGGTCATAATCAGATTCTACATCCGTTTGACACTTCATCATATTCTATCTCTCTCTCTCTTTATGTTGTTGGTGAAAACTTTCATCAAAGCTATATATGCAGGACTTACTGAGAAGTTTTTTCATACATGTGCATTAATTATATTACATAATAGTTTTGCAAACAACAAGAGTGATCTGCTTGAGATTTTAAATGGATTCATACTTAAGATTTCAATGTTTGTCTATTGTGAACACCCAACATTTTTATAAATCCAAATGACTATTTTACCCTTCACCCTGATATTTCAAATTTCATTAACAAGGATCATTTCTGAACCAAGCAAGCACTTTTTACACAATCATTGAGCACTTAAACACAAATCACCTAGGCCACTCAAGCTAAAACTAACCATTTTGCCCTATATCCTGTTACCCTAGCTTGAAAAGTATGGATTTTCACCCAACTTTCAAGAATTGCCTAACATTTGAACAAGTAGGTCATTTCTGAATTGCACATAACAGTAGGTGTCCTTAGAGTCAGCTCATTAGAGTTATCCTAACCTACAATCAGCTCCCCTACAGCTCAAATCAGCTCATGGAGCTTAAAATTATGATCTTGTTATGGTAGGGTCGTGCCATCTAACTCATTTCTTGATGCTGAGTCCAACGATACCACCTAGCCTAACCTCGCCCACGGGTGCTCGCTAGGCCCTATCGACCGACCTGAGTGGGCTGTGACGGGGCTAAGCCAGCTAGCATCAACCGGCCATGTTAGGCTAGTTGACCGTGGCTAGCTGACCATCGCCACGTCATGACCAAGCCAAGACTAGGCTAGCTAGTCCCAGACTCGATGAACCTAGTCTGACCTTCAGCTTTATATTAAGAACAAAGTTTGTGGTAAAGTTAGTTTAACGTAACAATGCTTAGTTCACTTAAACTCCCAAACTCAAGAGACCAACAATATTTGTACATTCACCAGTTGTGAGCTAACCACTTAGGCCTTTTCATATATGTCTTGGCATGCTATCCAATTTTTAAATTTAATGCCTAAGTCCTGTTAGATTGCTTGAAATGCCTGTAGCATACTTAGCATAATTGTCATTTATGCATGGTGAGAAAAGGATCATGCTTTGATTAATAATATGATAAATTATAAGCTTGATGGAGCAGCACAGTTCTAAGGGTGGCTAGTGATAGTTCGTAGTTGTAATTGTTCCAAGACCATGATCTGAGAATACTGGGTGGGAGTTGTCTAGGTAACGACCCTACTTAGGTGTGAGAAGTCTGATGAGGTTCTCGGCCCAAAGTGAATCTACGACTCATAAGGGTCTAGGTCCGCTGGTACCAAGCAAATAGATGCCTTAAGTTTCTCCCTTGCCCTCAGAATCTATTAGCAAGGAATATATCATTGGCGTTGATCAATGGTTCCTGCTCTTTTATGCTTTTTGTTCTTGTTTTCCTTGCTAATTTTTCCCTTATGTCATTTTTATTTTTTCTTTTGCTTTTATAGATTGGTAACACCTCATCACTAGGTTTTGTTTTTAAATGAATCTCTATTTTCTCAACTTTCTCTCTCCCTCTCTCTCACTCTCAATGTAATTTTTTTATAATTTTGAATTGTGTAAACAATATCTTTTATGTATTACTTATTTTTGTATCTCTCTCTCTCTCTCTCTCTCTCTCTCTCAATAGCTATGTTTTTTCCATGGCTAATACAGAAAGAGCTATGGCTATTGCAGGTAATGGTCACAGTCAAAACCATTACATAGGAACATATCTTCAGCCACGGTTTTTGGGTCTATTGGTCATGGCTTTAGTTGTGCCGAATAACCTTTTTGGTTGTTGTGTATAAACTTCATAAGGAAACAAATTACAAATGCACAATTACTGGTCATATGATTCAGAAACGTTTACATTCGCTGTTACGTGCAGTTGTGAATTTATAGTAGTTGTATTTTCCTTCAATACGAGGCATTACTGTACATGAAGGATGTTATACCCCATCATCATCTGATCCGTTCAAACAAAACCAATTTCTCCTCTACTTGATATTATTTCCTTACACACCCTCCTCATATCTGGAACGCATTCAGCTTCAATGGCAGTAACCAAAAAGCCCCTCGTAGGTTTCATCACAGCCCATCAATTTGCTAATATTCATAGGTGTTCTCAATTATCAAATAGCTAGCAGAACTTTCGTAAGTTACGCATCTAAGGCTAGCTGTGATGGATGATTTGAGCAATCTAGCTTGCCCCTCTACAGATGCGGTATGTTTTGTACTTTGTGGTGTTAATCACTCTTGCATTATTAACAAATATCTACACTTGTATTTCACAAATTAACAAGATCCTTGGAAGCATTATTGATGATAGCACAGGTGATCACAACAAAACCCGAATGCTATGTATAAGCCTAAGTAGAGAGAAAAAGGAAATGAAGTTTACACTGTTATCAGAATGTTATCATACATGTATTCTATTGGCAGCTGTCCAACAAGTCAGCCATCCTGATTCGAATTGCCAGACTCTGAAGAGATCTGATTTCCACTCTCACTTGTCCCTTTCTTCTTCTCTGGTCCGTAAATGAAATCCAGCTACTTTGTCGTCACAAATGGCTAATCGTCCACCAAAGTAAACAGAATAATTTGACTTTCTTTTTCTTTAAAGCCTTTTGCTACATGTTGAAATTTACAGTCCAGAGCTTCAGTATGTATTCTGTGCGCTGCCACATGTGCATGTTGATCGACTTCTGGAAAGTGTCTGCATCAGTTCAGAAAACAAAAGGCTTCAGTAAAAGAACATAAAAATGGGGACATAAAAATAAGAACTCTATTCCTGCAAGCTATGTGTGTCATTCAGGAAGAAAAATGTGACTTCTGCTACTGCCCAAAGACTACAGAAAAGCAGAAGTAGAAAGAACTCAAAGAAAGGATGAACACGTTGCCAGAAGAACCCAAAACATGAGCATAACTAGCATAAACAAAGGCTAATAGAATGAGAGCTGCTTTCTGTTGGACTCAAAGCTGAAACATATGCAAAAGCACAAACCCAAACCCAAATTAGAACTAAAACAAACAAAACAATACGGAGTATATACACATATATAACCAAAACCAGGATTGGAACTGGAATCCGACAAGTTACTTGCAACTCCTTGTTCTTCGCCCAAACTTGCTCCTGATAAACCGCCACCTTGCTAGCGGTTACGACCTTGAAGGTGAAGAAGTTCAAGACTTCAGTACCCACGGCGTGTAGGTCGCTTGTCAGAAACTTGTAAGGCTGTCTAACAGTAATTTGCCTATTCCGTCTTCAAACAAGAGTAAAGACGGATTTAACGTCTCTTGTTTTTACAAGCGTGAGGAAGAAGAATTTCTATATATATATATATATGGGTGTGTGTGCGTGTGTTAAAAAGAGAGAGAGAGATATATAGTCAGAATAAAGAGACACAATATGTAGCCAAATTCATACTAGACTTGATATAAAGTCGCATCTGTACAACTTGAAGTTCTTTTAAATGTTTATTGAGGAAACGTTACCTTCGACTTGAAGTTCTAGCTTGTTTAGAGGCATGGATTGTGAACCTACACAGGGGCAAAGCCAGGAATCCTTTGTGGTAAGGGTCAAATTATAGTTTCAAAACTTTAACAGGGGTCAAAATAGAAATTTTCAAATTATATATATATATATATATATATATATATATATATATATATATATATTAAACTAATTTCTTTTATATTTACATATAAATTTTTAAAATTGATAAAATCCGAGAGGGGCCAAGGCCCCTGCCCTTCCCTCCGCCCCTAAACCTAGGGTACATTTTTTTAACTTTGGTGTCACTCTCCTTCCCTTCGCCCCTAAACCTACAGCACATCTGTTAACTTTGGTGTCACGCTTACAACCTTACAACACAAAAAGGTAACACACCTAAATGACAGTGACTATGGGATTCGAACTTTGTGTCCCTTCATTGTGAGACACGTTGTTGCTGCCCGGTTGCACTCTTCTTTCTTTCTTTTTTAACGATAAGGAACCCATCACGAACGAAAACAAGGGGTGAGCTATATGCACCAAGGGTCTGCAGGGAAGATGGTTGTCATAATAGACGACGGAGATTTTGAAACATTTTAAGCATATGAATTGGCGAATATGTACGATCTGCCACAGATTGGGCTGAGGTAAAAGCCCTATCTGCAACTTCAGTAATAGCACACCTCATTACGTATCCCAGGGCAGGTTCGTTCCTTTTTCGTAACTTTGTGGTTGTGAACTAATGAGTGATTGAATACCAACTGACGGCTAAACTGCAAGGACTGGATATGTATGGTAACAAACATATTATTACATCAGGAAACATTATTTTTAGATGAATTATTCTTCTAAATATCTTTGATCTTTTTTCCTGTGTATGTAAAAGGATCGGATTTAATTGATCTGACTTAATTTTGTTTGTATAACACTCGTCTATAAATTTTTATAACTAAGTTCATCTACTTTAGTCTTTAGCAGACCTATCTCTGGATTTGGGTCAGAGAGAGTTACCGATCCAGCTGATCTTATCCGTTGTCCTTCCTACCTATTGTCACATACCTGGATCTTTTGCCGCAGCTCCTTGATATAGTCAACCGCCAGCTCCAGCATGTCCGCAGTGTTCGTTTGCTGGCGTAACAACATCAAGACTTCCAATCAGAATGAGGGTGATCAATATTGACGACAAATTAAATTCTTATTGCAGTTCATTCTACAATTTTTATCATCAAAATTTTTTACATCAAGACTATCCGATATTAATACTAAAGGGCCCTTTGGCATTAAGAAGAGTACCTGAGTGTCATGAATCTACATCAAGGACACTTGTTTATGGGACACTTGTTCAAGTGTTTTTATAAATCTACCTCAAGTTTGAGACAGATTCACGAAACATTGTTTCTAATGCCAAAAAAGCCATAAAAATGTAGAAATTAACCGGCAGTTAACCTATAATAAAATCAGAATAAAAAGTAATGAATAGTGGAATAACTAAACCGTTAATATTTAATCATGTTAAAAATCAAGGTTAAAATATAAAATGGGAAAAAGGGGACGGTTGTTTTTACCCAGCAGCTAAAGAACTAATGTTATGTTTGTGAGTTCTTGGATGCAGATGGACACAAGATTTTCATGTGTTGGTAAACAATATGTTTCAAAATTATGGAGTTGCAAAACATACTATCTGTTCTGAAGCTCCTTTTGGTTTTGGCTAAGTTTTTACTGTCAGGGACATGATTCCGCTTCTGACTGTCCAATCGGAAAGGCATACAGTCACTCCAAATCATTATGCGGCCAATGTCTACCTTTTCAAGATGGCGCTGAAATATGGTTATTATTTGTAATATCTAATGATGGCTTTGGCAACACTAAGCGTGCGCCCTTTGAAATACAGTGTTCCATATCGGGACACGTCCATGGACCACTGCGGTTTAAAAAACGCAGCTTACCGAATACCTTCGAATGCTCTAAATTGAAATGCATAATAGGAGGCATAACTGGGCACTTCCAATAGTCTATCTCTTTTCCAAACCAAACAGTGTTCAGATGAGGTCACCTTTTCCATGTTTGGCACAAGCTCTTGCAGCTTCCTCATTCGCTGACTTATACGTGTTCTCCTGACCTGCTCCAAAAAGATGATAACAAACAAGCAGTTTTAGTGAAATTAGGCAAAGTATTAAAGCAATCATTTTTATCTTCAGCCATGTAAGTTGGGCTAAGCACTCACTTGGAGCATCAAAAGCGTTAGTTTCTTCAACTTAAGGGCCTAAATTTGACATAATAACTAAGTCGATCTATCGATTAGAAAAGTAATTTGAATGCCTATGAATTGGATACTTTTTCCTCTAAGATAAATGGGTTTTAGAGAGGATAACTCGACGACGTGTTTGCAGCAAGACAGGAAAATATATCAAATTGATTTGGGGGTTTCCACAAAGCTAACTAGTTTGTGTAAAAATGGCAGCCCGGGCGTTGAATAATCAAAATCGCGTCTGCAACAAAAAATGAGGTAGAATGGACGGTGGGAATATCTTCCCAAGTACCAACAAAGAAAAGTGGATGGCGGATTTGAAAAGCAAGAAAAAGAAGACTGCTTTTCGAGATAATATCTTCGAATATGACTAGAAGGAGAAGATAAACTTTCCATACTTGCTATCTTCCAATCAAGCAAATAGTTAAGGGAGGAAAGCAGGGGAGGGAGTTGATTTTATGGTGGTAATGGTTAAGTACCTGAAAACCGGTTGTTAGGTTAGTTGGGCATGCAAAACAAAAATTCTTCAATTTCAAAAAAAAAATCTACATTCCTAAACTCCTGAAGTTTTATCTCATAAAAAGTATTTAAAGTATCCAATTACTAAATTTTGATTCAAGGATGCAAGTTTTTGTGAATCCATCAGTATAACTTCAGAAAAATACACAAAGATTTACTTGTATAATTCTACAAAAGGTTGTGCAATTAATGGACTTCTAGATAGTAACCTAAGTGGCATCCTAATCCTCAACTAAGAGTTGAGTCTTAACCATATAATAATCCTTCAGTAGGCAGCAAGAACCTGTCATTTTTTTCTTTTATAGGATTGCTGGATGAGCAGAGAGTCCAACTAGTATGTTATATCAAGAGAGATTCACCACCAAAATCAACCAAGTTTTGATGCTCTTCAACGTCAAGTCTCAGTCCGACCTATGCATAGTAAGGTGCTTGAGAATAAAGAATCTGGTAAAAGAAATCGATTAAATATGTCCATAAAAAATTCACTACGATACCGTTGTAGAATGATTTATGATAAAATGGTGTTTACTGCAGGATTTGTTTTCTAATACGCTTAAGGCACAATCCTGAAAACCGTTAAACTGAAAAGCAATTCAAGAAGGAGATAGAAGAGGAACAAGCCACGGAATTTGCTGTGGCCCTGAAGGTAAGAAATGGATAGACCACAAATCTCATGAAAGGCTGTTGAAGCCAATGGACAAGGCTTTTACAGTAGTCACTAACATGATGATGACGCCCATCGCGCAGTGTCAACCACCTTCCACCATGGTCTCTTTGCGTACTGGCATTAAATGCAAGAGAGCTGCCTCTGCATCCGTTTTATCTTCCTGCCACAATGCATCTCCGCGTGGCGCTGTGACGAACGATGGGCATCTAGTTCTCTTTATAGAAGCATTTCATATGGACGTTGATGGCATGAGAGAGCACATGCAGCCACACTACGTAATAAATGCCCTCGAATCTAATAGGTTGGACGGCTTGCAATGCTATCAGGTTTTACAAGAGCCAGATATACACTGACGGCTGCATTCTCTCTTTACTATATATATCATTGTCACGTAATAAACACGTATAACATGCAAAACATAATCAGCCGTATAAAACATGAAAAAACACATCTTTTAAAAAAAAATATCTGAAAATAAAAAACATGTATTATATGTGTTTTTTCATATTTGTTATGATTTTTTATTTTTGATAATTTTTAAGATTTATTAAATGTTTTAAATTTTTAAAAAATTCACCAAAATTTTCTTGAGATATACAACTTTGTCATGTGATAATCGATAAATTTCTTGCCATATAATACCCATACACATTTTTTATGTGTTTTCATGGTGTTAAAACAAGTTTTTGGGCTTTATATTCCAAAACTAGTTCTGTGTATTGTTTCAAGCAAATGGGAATTAATCAATGAATTTATTCGTCATGATTGAGTTTCTTCTCAATCGATATATGAATCACATATTCGTAAGAAAAAATAATATGGATTTCTCCTTTTGAAAATTTAGAGCCATCTTCCTTTTAAGCTTCTGAGAATATATATATATATATATATATATATATATATATATATATATATATATATATATATATATATATATATATATATATATATATGATTTAAAATGGATGTTAATTTGCTAAATAGACACGATGAATGCGATTATATGAACTATCTACTTGAAGCAGTACACAATTATGAGCCTTGATGTGGAACAAAGCTGCGAAAACTGGTAGGAAAGGAAATTGGTGAAGGCGTTAAAATTGAAAACCTGGTTCAGAGTCTCAGACCTCAACCTTGTCGCTTTGCAACACAAGTTTCCCAATTGCTTGTCCTTATAAAAGGTGGTGGTTGAAGATCACCCACGGGTTTTTCAATTTTTAGTACTAATAACTGCGGATCATCAGCGTTTGGGGCAAAAAGGGAAAACTGCAGATAGATTAAGTGGTTTACCCCCGAAAGGTCCTTCAAACACATTTAAACAGAGTCAGTTAATCATCATTTGGGGCCTTGCTAAGCATGGACCTATCATATTCCTCAGATGTGTAGGGCGGATTGAAATCAGTCGGCTACCGACTTTGGCAGATGACTAAATAACTAAAATCTGTCATTGAAAACCTATATCCAAGCGCCATTAGTGACAGAACGGCATATTGATACCTTTACATCTACCGCCAAATGATTTCCATTTTTCATAAGATATATCTTATCCCTCAGATATCATAAACTTTTATTTTAGGGTGAATTGTTCATTTTGCAGCTACTCCACCTGATCAAGCAAATCTTCTTGTTATCTGGTTCGGTTAATGTCAAACACATCAAAACAGAGTTAGTTAATCATCATATGGGGCCTTGGCTAAGCCTGAACCTATCATATTCCTTAGATGTATAGGGCAGATTGAAATCAACTGGCTACCGGATGAATAAATAACTAAAATCTGTCGCTAAATACCTATCCCCAAGAGGGCACTTGTGACGGGATGTCAAAGTGATACCTTTAGCGATTGCGCAGGATGCTTTTAGCTATGCATTTTAATTTATTAAACATTGATTTCAATTTTTCAAATATATATCTTTAACCCACAATTTTTTTTTTTTTAGGGTGAATGGTTTATTTTGCAGCTACTTCACCTGATCGAGCAAATATTGTTGTTATCTGGTTCAGTTAGTCCTCAAAGAGTTCTCATCAACAAAAACCAGGGACTGAGGGAAAGGCAATCCTCACATTTTAGAAAAAAAAAAAAATGTTATCCTTTAATTTGTTATATATGAAAAATCTGAAAAATATTGTTTGGTCCTCCACAAATTTTGAAAATACTATCTGGTCTCTCTTAAAAAGAATTTCTGGCCTGCCCCTGTCAAAAAACGAAAAATGTACACGGAAAGATCATACATACGCTTCATCTAACCTTGATGCAGATCGATCGCTGACAGAGTTCCATTCATGGATGCTGAAGATTCAGGATAGAAGAAAAGAGAGAGAGGTACAGAGGAGGGAGACGTACCCGCTCCGCAATGCTTCGAGGATGAGTAGCACATCCGCGCTTGGCCCGAACCTTGAATTGCGGGGAGTCCTGCTCCAGAAAATACTGTTCCAGCGCGGCCATCTCCGCCGAAGTCCTTGGCAGACTGAACTGGTGGCTAAGAGGAGGGGGGAAGTGCCCGCTCACCGATCCGACCTTCTGTCAGCCACATTCCAAATCAGGTCAGTCACTGAGTTTTCTTTGGGGAACGGCAACGCTGAACCCGAGAACGCTCTTACTGAAACATACCAAACAGAGAGGCCAGACTTTGACGGGGTTTATTGCTATTACCACGACATTAAAATTTGGTTTGCTGTAAGCTTAATGTTTTCTGCCATGCCCTTTCAGTAGCTCGCATATAGTGCACTGCCAAACCGTTCCCTAAATTAGGAAGTAAAAACTTTGGAAACACAGCGCGTTCGTTTCACCCTTACACGGACACATTGGGTCCGACCTTGATTGCTCCACATTATAACCAGCCTGAATGCGTTCACTGTGCCCAACCGAAGCGAAATCTTGATCTATCAATCAATCGGTCAAACGAACTTTTACACGTAAAAAACTAGCATCTACTAAATGTGCCAAGTTAGAAAAATGGGGCGTTATATTCCTGTATTTTTAAGTGATGGGCATGGATACTGTTGTCATCGCTCATGCTAAGACTTGAGAAGCAAGAACTTTTTCTTTTACAGGCGGTGGGTTGTACACCGGCTCCTTACCTGGAAATGAAATGGGCCACGAGATAGAAGAACGTTGAAATTGAAACTCTTTGAATAACATAAAAAGGAGGCGTCTCACAATAAGTATGGGGATGATCTCATTTATTGCTGGGTATAAAAAGTAGATCGCTTGGAAGGCAGGAATATATTTTTTATGCCAATCATGCCTGAGTGGCATGCGTTCGTTATAAGGTGCTCCTTTAACTTAAGAAGCAGCGGCTTGTAAATTGTAATGCTATGGAAGGAACTCTATCAGATACTTATCATGCATGACACAACTTAGGTACAACTTTTCAAACGCTTTTGGAAAAATTTGGCGAGTTCACTCTTAAAGCATTCACAAGCTGTCTTTGTTTCGTGTTAATGATGGAGCCGCAGATTACTTTTTAGACAAAAGTTAGAAAAAAGTATATATGACAAACCAAAACCACCTTTCGTGCTAATAGAGAACGAAAAAAAAAACTGTAATAATGTTTTTGTCCGCCATGCGCTTGGAGCACATCTTCAACTAAAATAAGGTTTAGACTTTAGGAGGATTCAGACACGGATCTAGTAATCAGGGAACACGATCCCATCAGTTATCCGGTAAATCTAATCTAATGACATCCTCGGGGCCCCTGTTTAACACGGTACTGCCAGAAGAGAAACAAGAAAAATTATGGGAGGGCCGATGTATAGAGAGATACCGATTTCGAAGTGAGAGCCAGAGACCCTGGCTAGTCTCCACCGATATCTCATGCATGAATCCTGAGCTGTTCGATTTCCGACCACAATTATAAAAAGAAGAAAATTTGAAAATTCGTTAAAAAGAGGTTTGACCGTTTGAGATCTCTCCGCAGCAGGATATTGTCGGACGGTTAAATATTTTAAAAATATGATTGAATACATCATCCTAAACTGTTGTTAAAAGCGCTCTAAACTGTGCCTGAGTTACTCGGAGTACATCTACATGGTGTTTTTGGAATGGTTTTTAAATATTTTATGACCCAACATAGTTTTATTATATATATCTATATAAATATAACACCACCAAAAACGTCCCTATGATGAATGGAAGCTCCTTTTCTGGAAAAATATTCAACCACCGCCTTTCCCTTCTCGCAAAGAAAACGACAGGGCAGCGAGTGACGACGAAATAAAGGGGGGCGGAATGGCATAGAGATTTAATGTCGAGGGACCGCCGGATACAACGGGCGAAACCGTGGCCCAGAGCAGGTTTTGGTTTTTGAAATTTAATATGTAAAGAAAATGTTTTAAAACGCCCATGGGTTGGACTACCAGCAATTGAACGGTTGCGCTTTAAAACTAAAAAGTAAGGTAGGACAAAGCAAGCAAAAAGGGCACCACTTCTGGAACCTTGTCTATGACACCAAGATATGAACCCAAAGGGGTTGGCGTACTGTCAGGGCAGCCGACTATTACGTGGGCGGTCAGCATTTCAAGGTTCATAACACAATGGGCGGCCGCCTCCTTGTTCTCGGGAGCTTTAGTCTAGCAGTTGTGCTTCTTTTTGCCAGCCCACCCGTTCAGGTCAGCAACCATTAGGCATCTGGTTGGTTCCGGAGGCACGGCGCTCATCTCTAGTATTAATCTCCCTTTATGTTGGAAGCAAATTGCCATCTCAAAGCTAAATAAACAAAATTCACTCGTTCCAGTCGTACATATCACACATACAATAGAAATACTAGAAAATTATGAGCAAATGCACTTAGAATATTATATAGATTCACTAATTTTATTTCAGTGTTAATATGATAAGTAGGATTACCAGTTCAATCCTTCTCTCTCTCTCTCTCCTCCTGCCCACCCTCTCTATTCTGATTAATGCTCAACAATGAGCATTGAATGATGAGATAAAGGGATAACGGAAATGCGGAGAGAGAGCGCGTTCCAGCCAATTCGAAAGCTGTTATGGGCTCAACACGTGTGGATATTATTTTAAATACAACTTTTACCCTTTTTTATTTCCCGCATTCAATCTTCAGTAACCTTTAATAAAGAGTGAGGGAGTTGCCAGTAGACATTATCATGTAAAAAATAACAGTTAATCTTGTAAATACAAACAGGTGTGCGTGCATGAGGAAATATGGTAACTATGAGCAACATTGTAAGCCATCAAATGCTCAACATGGAAGTCACAGCCTGCATCTGCTCCACTTCAAGTATAGAATGATACATATATGTAGTATTCTTTGTAAATATATGTATTTTTATATTTATATGTTGGGTAGGAAAATGTTCCGACTTGTAAGTTTTCAGAATTTGAGGTATATTTCTTACTCTTTTTTACTAACTAATAATTATCGAGAGCTCAATTATCTGAATTGTCCTAAGACTAGGGTTCATGGAATATATAATGCACAAAAAAAAAAAGAGAAAACTCGAAAGAAATATGAGGGCTACAAGTAGCATGTGAAGTTCTGAACCATGGTCGACTCACTCTACCTCCCGATAATTGACAAGGAAGAAAAATAATTAACAGGTATTTCCGTTTTATGCGGGGTGAGTTTGAGAATTTTTATTCTATTTAGCTGATTATCGATTAATTTTATAATCAGTCCCAACCTGGTATGCCCTGCCAAGAAATGGCCATTGGAAGAGTAGCTTTTGACTCAACATCCCGTTGGCCGACAATCAGTTCACTCGAAGACACCCCTCTTGTTTTTAAACCCGAACAGAAAAAATAGCTCCCGCACCCATCGCAGGACTGCACAGAGTCCCTTGAAATCTCGGTCTTCGTGCACCTATTCTTATATGAAGCTTGGATTTATCGAGATATTGCCTCCAAAATAATGGCCTAATATCCCAACTTATCCTAGGAGTCGTTTGTCTAGATATGTTGGTGAAAAGGCCGGTGCCGGTGCCTCTAGCCCTAAGACACCGGACCCATCACCAACGAGCCCTCTATAGAGCCCAAAATGAGTCCCCGGAGAAGAGCATGGAAGATGGGTACCTGTGTATGTGATGCAATGGAGTCGGACATAATCTTCTCCGAACCGATCCGTGAGTCATCGAACGAACCGATGGAAAAGCCTGGGAGGTAGCCGCACCGATCCTCGCTTCCATCTACCAACCTGGTGTTTCCCGAGATGCCGGCGGTCTCGTCGGTATCGCAACTCATCTCAGGTATCCGAGGCATCCGCCGAGTCGACGACGCATGCCTCTGGAAGCTCAGCTGCTGCTTCAACCGACTCGCCGCCGCCGCCGGCGCTGACGCCGTCTCGCCGTTCGACGCGTTCCCACTGCTGAAACTCCCCACGTTGCTCATGACGGAGTACCCTGACGCGAAAACCACGGCCGGAGCCCATCAGAAAACCGTTTAAAGGGCGTTATATAGATGAAGTACCAGAAACCCACAGGAAAACAAAACCGGCTATGGGGATTTATCTATAATATCTCAAACTGGTTTCTCCATTTTTTTGCGGAACAAAACAAAGAAGGGTGATTTCTATTAAATTAATTTTATAGGTAATTGGTTTGTCGTTGTTGACGACTTCGCTTTTGCCATGTTGGAGTGATGGTAGTAATACAAACAGCAGTACAACAAAGAAAATTTGATCAAGTGGACCTATTTGTTTAATTCTCTGGGAAAGATTAAAAAATTTGATGCTTTACAATGCGCGAAGAAGACGACGCCCACATTGACGGGGATGGGCTTGGCTTTGACGACGGCAATTTTCTGGTTTCCGCTGCCCTAGTGAACTTTAGCAACTGAAAAAGTAAAGGCGCAAACACAAACGAGATCATTCAAACGTATGGCTTTAATCTATATATATTAAATGGCGACTATGGTCCAGCTATCTAATTAGATCATCCAATTCATCGTGATAAACGGTTAAAAAAAAATAAAAAAAAAAAGTGACTGTCATAATAATTGTTTTTACTTTTTTTTCAACCATCCATATGCATCAGATAATTTTAGTTATCGATTGACTTTTTATATATATATATATCATAGTCACAAATAACGTCTAAGAGTTTTAAACGACAAGATTTCTCTCATATATAATAGGCGAGTTTGAAAAAAACCGGGAAAAGAATGGAAAAAATAGGTAAATTTTTTAAAATTTTAAAAAACTAAAAAATAAAAAAATAAAATAAGTGAGAAACTAATAACACAAACATCAAAAAATAAGTAAAAATACAATAAATAAAAAATAGGAAATGAAAAAAAACCGTTTGGCATTAAAAAATAAAAAAAAATGAAACAAGTGAAAAAAGGTAAAAAACACAAAAAAACACGTTAAAAAAGGTTAAAAACACATTTTTTTCATGTTTCACATTTTTACCAAAAAAATGCTTTTTCTATGACTATGATATATATATATATATATATATATATATATATATATATATATATATATATATATATATATATATATATATATATATATATATATATATATATATAACGAAACTTAGAATATTCATCGTAAGCTTGTTCGACGGTGGATGAATAAAAAAAATGTGAATTAATATTGCACGACAAAAATGTTGTATCACATTTTTTTCTTCTTGTTTTTTTCTCAATCATCCATGTAAAAAAAAACTCAAGGGGTTGAAAATATTTTTTTTGTCTGCCTATCATCTAAGTGTATATATATATATATATATATATGATTATTTCATGAAAAATATTGATTAGTTTTAGTGTTCCATAAGCTGTCAATTTTTTTATAATTAAGATAACTCATTTAAAACTCAAGAAATGACATGATTGACTTAATGCGTTTCATATTAAATCACTCTTAAATTGTATGTATGAGAGTAGATTGCACAAAAAAAATGACATTGATAATCTAGTTTAAGCGCTCTAAATTTTTGTTACTGAACTAAGTGATGTAGGATATTACATTATATATATATATATATATATATATATATATATATATATATATATATATATATATATATATATATATATATATATATATATATATATATATATTAAATCTACTGGGTATCATGTATGGGGTTAAAAATTTAGAAACAATGGTTGGAAAAACCATAAGTTGTTCTAAAACTATCATAAATTGTCGGTACGATATAAATAGTCGCTATAATGTAATCCGTCACCAATACCCAATACTGGCTGTTTTTTTAGAAAAGATTTTTAAATTTTCCTTATCCGGCAATATCTGACAGCCAGCATATATATATATATATATATATATATATATATATATATATATATATATATATATATATATATATGGAATTCGTGGAATTTAATAAGATTAAGAAAAGTTCTTTTGCTTTGAAGATTATATCGTTGGACCCTGCAAAGAGTGATTAAGCCACTTGTTAGCAATCAATAAAAAGGCAAGTTTTTAGGTTTCCTTGGCTAGGAGATCATCATAGTAAAAATTGATTGATGGTCCCCATTTAACATTCTTCGGAACCCCTTGCTGCGGCCGCCAATTTATTCGCATGCACGGCATGTTATCACATAAAAAAGTGGGTACTCTTTCTCAGAAAAGTATGACCTAAGTAGTGAGTATCGATTCATAAAAGATCCTCCATAGGTGAATTCATTTGAATGGGTGCTAACCAAAACGTATGATGGCCAAGAGAAAGGTCTACGAGATAATGGAGTAAGCACCAAAGGCAGTAAAAGGGTGTGATGATCTTGTATGTCCGGAACTTTGTACCCTCATACTGTTAGTATGGTGGGGTGAGGGTCGCTCATGGTTTTTTATCCAGACGAGACGCGCACGAAAAGCATACAGTTGATTCCTGCAGAAGAAAAAAGACAATGAAAGTGCACTACAAAAGCATACAAGTAGTGGCGGAGCTTCATGTATGGGCCAGCTTCTCGATGTTTCTTTATTTTCATAATATTTTTAAATACTTGCTATGTTATATCCATGAGTACTCTTTCAGATATAAAAATTTGTGAATGAGTGTCACTCAGACCAAATTTTGAAGTACGAGCTTTCAAAAGCATGGCCAGAAAAAGGCAGCTTAAAGCAACAGCAGGAGCAAGTAAATAGAGTTGACGTAAGAAGCAAGAACAACAGAAAGGTTGGACGTGCCCCTGATTTATAATACCGCCGGCTTATGTGTATTTAATTAACAAAGAGGGGCGAATTCATCTGGATTCGGATTTACTCAATCCTTCTTAGGCTGGCTGTAATGAGAATTTGCGTCTTGAAAAGTAGTACTAAAACTCTTCCTCTTAAATCGCTTTTAACGAAAGTAGGCTTTCTGCTTTCCGTGTGGACTTGACAAGTTTGAAAGGCCAAGCTCTCAAATAAACTTGATAAATAAATCCGCGGGAAAAAGATGATAATTAACAAAAAGAGATGCAAAAAAGATTGTATAATTCAACGGAAAGGCTTACCGTTATCGACCGTCAGGTGCGAGAAGAAGCCGGCAGGAGAACTGCTCTGTCTCAGTAGCACGCCGCCGTTACTTCTAACGGCGCCGTTGATGCCGAGGCAGCTCAGGCCTTCCCCGCATGTCGCCGGTACGTTTCCGCCGTTCCCCGATAACGTCCGGTAAAGCATCGACGAGGAGCACGTCGTATCGGGATGGCAGTCCTGCTGGTGCTGGGACGACACTTCCTTGTTCCCGAAGTCTGTCGGCCGGAAATCAATCAACTCGGAGGTGAGGCACGTCGGATCGCGGTCGGGAATTAACTTCGCGAAAGTGTTTTCCGTCGACGTCGGGATCTCCTCGCCCACGGCTTCGGCGAGGTGGCTGGCGAGGAGTGCGCTGGGTGCTGAGCGATAGCGCGTCAGGCCCGGGGCCGAGGCCCCACGGTCAAGGAAATCCATGGCGCAACCCTGATCTATGGATTTGTTTATGGGAGATATGGAGAAATCGAACGCGTTTTCTGTATTCCGCTTTCGTCGGAGAACGCGACCGATGAATATAGGAAAAAACTGCACTTGATTCGTCCTTCCTTCCTTTTAGCAGAAAGAAATTTCTTTTGCGACAAAAGCAGCACCCGGGGAAGGCGTTAAAGAAGTCACGGAATTCCCGCCTTTTTCCCCAACTGCATCTTCCAAACCAACCGAACTTTATCGCTTTCCATGTTTTGTTTTTTCTTCTTGTTATCTTTTCCTGCCGATTTCCGTCCAGCTCGACGGTAAGAGAGAGGAAAACAACGGAAATTAAAGAAAATTCTCTCTCTCACACGATAGACACACGAATGGATTTCCCCCCTCCAGAAAACAAGAGCAAGGAAAACAAAATTTTGTGAAGGGGAAGAGGTCGACAGAGAAAGGAAAGAAATGAAGAAGCAGTGACTCACCAGAGAAGAAGACGACGAGGAAGAACAATGGAATCAGATGAAAAGGAAAAGGAATCCCGGAAACAGGAAAAGAACAATGAAATAAAGGGAAAAAGGAATCATTTACCAGAGAAACCCCGGAGCCCGGTAGAGGAAAGGGTGTGCCATGGAGACGGGAAGAAGGAGCAGAAGCTCTTTCCCTTCTTGGGTCGCCGGAAGTCAGTTGCCTCCGCAGTAACCCCGTCCCTCTGCTTTTGCACTTGAAGCGATGACAGAAGACGAAGAAAGAGAAGAAAGCGGAAGACGCAGCATATGCAAGCAATTACTGCAATTGGCCGTCCCGCCCCTTTCGCTCTCACCCGCTCTCTGCTGCTACCCAGAATTTCAGGTTACGCCGTTCGTGGTAAGCCCACCTCTTCCCACCAATACAAATAATGGAAATATTTCATTTTTTAACTAAACATTTTACTTAAATTTATGAGGTCGAGACAAATTGTTTGAGAAGTCTCTGGTCACCTCCAATAAATCGTAAGACTTAGTACCTGATAATATTAAATTTAACTCTGGATTCATCACTTATAAAGATAAAAATAGAAAAATTACAATAGAGGATGTCAATAAAATCAATTTGGATGTGATATTTGACCGAACTGCCTCGAAAAATACAGATATACGAAAAAAAAAATAATAATATGTGATTAAGAAGTTGGGTTTGATCCAGATTTGCAATCATATTTTAATAAGCATTCAAATTTGAATTGGATTTAGTTCTGATATCTTGTACCCAGTGTACGTGTATTTTGAAAGTCGGTTTTTAATATATTATAATGCAGTTAAAATCTTGCTTAGAAGTTGAATTTATATGTTGATGTGAATTTAAAAATCAGATTCGGATTGATAGAATTCCAATTTGGATTCGGATATGGTATATAGAACTTTCTTTGTTCACATTCGAATCTAAATTCAAATATCAATATGTAAATGTCTGGCAATTAAAAATTAGGTCTTCATAAGGTTTGACTCACGTGGGGATGGGGGGACCGGGGAGAGAGAGAGTCTCCACATATATATATATATATATATATTGATCAACTTTTATCTACTAAACTATCACAAATGGCTTCTAAAAGCACGTGAACGAGTATTTGCTAGCTTGAATTTCTATATGTACTTTTATTGTCTAATTATTCCATGACATGAAGTAGACAAGCGCTGGATGTACTTAAATTTGCAATATCGGTGTTCATGTCATGTGTCTATAAACAGAAAAGAAAGGGCAGCTTCCAGAAGTTGGCCCACAAAAGGTCCAACTTCTAAAGTAAGTCTGTTCGTTATTGTTTACTTCTCAAAGCAATAGATTAGTTTGAGTAAAATTTAAAAAATCAAAAGAATCAAATTTTAGTTATACGGTATTTGAGTTCTATGAACTATTAATTTTTTGTTTATATAAAAGATACATCTCATGAACACGAAATTGTAACGTATTTTCCGAAGTAATAAATATTTACAAAACCATAACTATTAGGTTAGATAAATAAAGGAGCAGCTTGCAAAACCATATAAAGGAAATGTTTGGATATGTCCAAGATAATACACACAGACATATATATTGGATCCCAGCATCTATTCTACCACTCGATATCTTCTCTCAAATAGATAGTTGTTTGATAATTTGATTTGTTTCAAAAATTAGTTTTCATGAATTATTTGTGAAAACGGATATACAGAAACATGGGTAACTTCAGTTGTACAATCATGGCAATTCTTTTTTATCTCACTCTTCATTCAATTTAATGTTACTGGTAACCATACAAGTCATGCCATTTAGCTCTGTCCACAGCCGTCAATAGGCCTTTCAGTGAAAGGTTAGAAGTATATCCATACATTGATGATATTTAATATAAAGTTATAAGTTTGGTAACTAACCCTATCAATCCATTCACACAATAATAAGAGCACCTCTGATATTTTTGTAACATCGCTTTTAGAAATTGTTCGTTGCATAACCTATATATATATATATATATATATATATCTGTGTGTTTGAAATCAGCAATCTTCATAGACAAATGGTTTTTTTTTTTTTTTACCTTGGTGATGCAAGAAAACATCACAAAATGTGCATTCTATCGCTAAAATCCATGGCCAAAAAACTGACCTTTGTCAATGCCATTTTTGTGATTTTTAACAGCCACAAGAAAAAGATCATCCAGCCATAGAGGTACTGGTTGATTTCAATCTTTTTGTGCGTGTTATATATATATATATATATATATATATATATATGAAAAATTGAATGGTGCTTTTAGCTTTTCAAAAGTCACCCAACCATTTAACTTGGGCTGCCTAATCCAACAAGATGGACAATTTAGAGAGAAACAAGAAGAAAAAATGATGACCAATTTTTTTTTCTGCCATAATTATCATTTTACCCCTTTTAGTGAAAAATGTTATACAGATTTTGTCAAATGTTTTTCAAATGCAAAGGCTAAGGATCGCATAAACACAAACTTCATGATCCTAGACCTAAATCTCCCAACCTTCCATCATTAATGACCATTTTGCCCTTGATCACCCTCATTTTGCCTAAATTTTGTTTAATTTTCATGAAACTTTGAAACTCTTGAAAATTACGTTTTACCATTTTAATTATGAAAATTTTCATAATTACAAATCACCCGAAGCTTTCCTAACCCCTTTTTCAGCTCACAATTGGTCGACTTTAGTTTAAAATGGCCCATTTTCCGCTACTTTTTACCAATTTCTTCACACCGAAACATCTTCTAATCTCACCAACTTTGCTTTCAAAATTTTTCAGTATTAGCAGGATATTTTCAACGAAACCCCTAATTTTCAAAGCCAAATTTCCCTCTATTTGAAATTCGTGTTGAAACTATCATAACGACAGCCTTTTCTACAAAATTTCAAATTCTCAAGTTACTGCACCAACTTATTTGATGCATAGCTCCTTTTTTTGCATGTCTTTTCTCGTGATTTAAGTTTCGCTAGATTTTCTGATTTGTAGAGATCCCACACACCAAATTTGACATTAATCTATGCAGATTTGACATGTGTCTCATGTTGGCATAGTACATGATTTAAATTGTTCTTTGCTTTTTTTTTGTTCTTTTGTGCAAACCTATTGAGGTTTTCAAGTTTATCTTTTTGTCCTCAAAAGCTTTTTTGAAAATTTTAAATGTGATTGAAAGCTTGATATACATACAGTGGGTATCAAGTTTCGCGATCATTGGAAATCATTACATTAACTTTTAAAGTCGTGTAACATGAATTGTGAAGCTATTTTACTATTTTTTTAAGAAATTTTGCTGATAAATAACTACATTATTCTTTTTCCAATCTATAAAATTCTACTGATTCTATATTCAAAGAACTCACAGTCTAAATTTCAAGTAAATCCAAGTTTTGTTTTGATATGTTTTGAGTCGTGCAAAAGTTATAGCAATAAAACTGTTTTTTTGCACAAAATATGCTTTTTGCACTGACTTTCTTGCTTAATATCTTTTTGTGAAAAATATATTTTTCAGATTTATCACTTGAAACTGATTAGCTAATATGTGGAGATTTTTCACCAAAAATGTTGTAAAAATTGGAGATCATTTGCCTACGTTTTAGGACTAATCAAATCAGTTGCAAAGAATAAGTTGCAGTTTTCCAAGACTTAACAAAACTTCTATTTTTCACCTAGTTAGGAATTCTCTGTCTGATTTTTCCATTTTAATCAATTAGTTTTATTTCCCTTCTTGGTAGAACCCCAAACCAATGTGGTTAATCATGTGAATCATCATTTTAAAGTTTTAAAATATGTTTATTTGATTAATTGTATTCATGCATCATTAAATGTGCATTGTTTCAAAATACTACATTTGGACTTTAGTAAATTAGTTTAGAGTTTTGAACGAGTTTGAGGCACTAAACTTTTTCATCAAGTTTGATTTATCAAGTGAAAGTCTTAATTTTAATCCAAATTCCATATCATTGTGAAATATCATATCATTCATGTGTTTCGCTTTGTTTTATTCTTTGTTATGAGCTTAACTTTCATAATACATTCACATTTCAAAATTGCACATAGATTCAACTTTCATATTAATCAAGTTAAAATCATTAGCTATATGCACACTTAAGTTAATTCTATGAAAACACACTTTTCAAAATCATGGTTTTCAAATGCACATTTTCAAATTGTCCCATTTTTAACTCTAGTTTCTAAAAGCCTAAATGCATTCATGACTGAAATCCAATCCTTATTATTAAACCTACTTAATACCTTAGTCTTTTCCCCATATTTCAAACAAAACTTGATATTGGGTCCACGACCATGTACTGACAAAACTCTAGTTAGTTAAAATCTAAACCCTGGCATGGTTAAACGTAAACCCCTAGTTAGGTTAAAAGTTATTGTCACATAAAACACGTATTATTTGAAAAAAAATGCGTATAATACCCAAGAAATAAGTCAGCCGTACAAAACGACAATTAGATGCGTATTTTTAAAAAAATGTAAAAAAATAAAAAACATGAAAAGAACATGTATTATACATATTTTTCATGCCTTTTTCGTATTTATTATTAATTTTTATTTTTTTATAATTTTCAAGATTTATTAAATGTTTAAATTTTTTAAAAATTTGTCAAGATATACAACTTTGTGGTATTATATCCAAGAAATTCCTCGTCGTATAATACCCATGCACGATAT
Source organism: Nymphaea thermarum (assembly GCA_011799765.1). Lineage (NCBI taxonomy): Eukaryota > Viridiplantae > Streptophyta > Magnoliopsida > Nymphaeales > Nymphaeaceae > Nymphaea > Nymphaea thermarum. The sequence continues at coordinate 86,603 of JAANDH010000524.1, forward strand.
ATGTGACAATGGTTAAAACAAAACCTTATTTATGTTAAAGCCGAACCCTAGTTAGGTTGGACGCGTGGATCTTGGAGGAACTAGATCCATATCTAAATGAATGGGATATTGATTTTTAGATCAAGTATAAGATCAGCTTTGAATATGATTTGGATCAAAGGAATTGGATTATTGAACTCAGAAGAACTTATGAGAATTAGATCTTGAAATTGGATTTTATATTAACATCTTCGGATTTGGACCTTATGTAATTCGAATTGAGGTTTCCAACCTTTATCCAAAACCATAAATCCCTAAGCCCTGAGATTGGATCATTAAACTTCATTTTGGTTGAATCATAAACTTTGAATCAAAGATCATTTGTGAATTGAATCTATATCTGTCAACCAACTCTCAGTCAGGATTTGAACGTAAACTCCTTTTAGAATGACCCCAAGTCTATACCAAGCATATGGATTTAATAATTGGATCATCCTTAGTGAAGTCAGATTTGAACTCTAAATTAAGATCTCCCTATGTCCAGGTCTCAAGCTGAGAAATCGGATCTCAATTATTTATTGAATATAGTTTTGCATGCATTCATATTAGATCCGGGAAATACCCATTTGCATGGATCTATTATGATATGGATCATCAACGTTACTTGGTTCTAGAATTTCCAGTTCATGCTCTGATGACCACTTAGTTTTCTAAAATTCTTTCATTTCAAAGTTCAGAACTTTTCCTATTCATTTAGGTTTGCTGACAATCACATTTTGGGACCTTAAGTACTTAATCGAGTCATTGATCTGATCAGCCCGGCTAGAAGCGACATGAACAATTGACATTTTCACAATCATTTCCAATAAATTTGAGTTTCATATGCTTCGATTCTCCTAATTCCGATCCAGTTACCCTCTAATTTGCTTATCAACTGTATTTTGAAACTCATCTAAATTTAATTATGAACTTTGTAGCCAAGCCCAACCTCCATCCAATATTGTTCTATAATTCAAAGCACAAATTCAGATCCAAAACTGGATCTAAATCCAAGCCACATATCCAAAATCTTACCTTAGATCCAGAAACCAAGCCTTATATCTAGATCCAGATCCAAATCCCACCTCTAGATCAAAAATAGATATCCAGATCCAAAGTTTTAGATCCAAAATCAAACCTTATATCCAAACCTGGATACAAATCTCAGCCACAAATCCAAAATCATACCCTAAATCCAAAAACGAGGACAAAAACTCATATTTAAGTTCGAGAATCAAAATCAGGCCCAAAACAGCAAAATAGTTCCACAAAATTGCCAAAAGATCCAAATCAGACAAAAAAAGAAAATCTGAATTCTAACCAAAATTCCAACTCAAACGCCCGAAATTGAGTCCAAGAATCAATTCCCAGCATTATTCAAAGCCTTGCGTATGTGCACGAACTTCACCCTTCTTTTCAACTCAACTCTCTACCTCTTAAAATATAGAAGTGGATCTAAATCTAATATAAAATCCTAATGCACCTGCCTAATCCACAATCTGAACCTTCAACATCAATCTGCGCCCTTCCATCCAAGGAAATTGGATCTGGACCACAATGAACCTGGAATCACCAAAAATGGAGTCTGACCTATTTTATAAAAGGACTATTTTACCACTTAAATATATATATTTATTTTTATTTTGTTGATTTTTTTTTTTAACGTGGGACTCCTGGGGAGGGTAGAGCAAGGCCCCTTACGCGCTTTGACTGCCAAGCGTTATATATATATATATATGCGTTATATATATATATATATATTTATATATATCGTGCCCTCTGTGGACCCTGGAGGGGGCTTGCCACCCATAACTATTCTCCCCTGCGTAGGGCACCACCTTCGATCGTGCCAGCCTTCTGCTCAGAACCTGGTATGCCTCTCTCTCTCTCTCTCTCTCTCTCTCTCTCTCTCTCTCTCTCTCTCTCTCTCTCTAAGTCTCTCCCTCTCTGTGTTGGCAGATGGGGTGGTCCCCTCTCGCTCATGCCACCGGCTTCAGCATAGGGACGTAAATCCTAGTGCATAAACCCTCAAGTTCCAAATCCCCACTGTATCATCCAGCGAGTGCCGTCGTCTTGGGCATCGATTATTGTTGGAGCTGGACTTGCTGTCTCTAGGCGAAGAGACCAACGGGAACTTTTACTAGGTGCCTTTATCCATGTGTTCATTTTTCCTTCCCTTTTGTTAAGTAAACTATTTAGAGATCGATCCTTTTTCTGAGATTCTGCTTTTTGCATATTTAGTTGGTCTTTGTTTAAGCGAAAATGTGACAATGTGGGCAACTTTTTCAAAACCTAGTTTTAATGGTTTTTTTGTTGACTTTCTAATTGTTGAAAAGTCGTTACAGTGCCTTATCAAGATAAGACAAATCAATCTTGTTAAGAAATCTTATCTAAGATGAGCTAATCTTTGATCTTAGGTAAAGATTAGAGGTTTCAATGTATATCATCAAAATAAAAAAGACTATATATTGTAAAGTCGACAATGAATAAAAATATACTCTTCTCTCGCTCTCCACTGTCTCTCTAGTCCTTTCTTTCACAAAAACTTTAACATGGTATCAGAGCCAGCCAGGTTTTTTTTAGATATCATTCCTGTTGTAATTCTTGATGTAATTGACTGAGTCTTCATCGAACAATCTCTGTCACTATCTGCCAGCTGTTCTTGGTAGTTTCTTTGAATTTTTGACCACCGGAGAAGTGACCGGTGATCAACCAACCTTCCAACCCCTTCATCAACATTACGGAGATTATTTGATTAAGGGAGGATCACTTCGAGTGAAAAGTGAAGCACTATGCAGAAAATTCCACATCTGTTGCCTGAGACGAGCCACATTCGGCAGGGGCGGAGCCAGGATTTTCTTCAAAGGTGGGCCGACAGTCCAACCTTTGGTTCAGGGTAGGGCTAAATTGATTTTAAATCTAAAATATACATGGTGCAATTAAAAAATTTTATTTTTTTCAATGTAAATTTTTTTTTTCATTAGCCAGGGTGGGGCCATGGTCTAGGCGAGCCCCCCCTTCCCTCCACCCCTGACCTTCGGCGATTTCACGCCTAATTGGCAACTGAGACCCAATTTCAATACAAAATTGGTATTCAATCTCGTCTGGTGACTCATTCTAACACTTCTTGGTGATTCATCGTAATCATGTTCAAATTTAATCACTGCTTGTTACTGTGAATTCTCTGATTTTGCTGGTTCAACGGCGACCAAGATCTTCGAGGAAGAACCGCTTGTAGATCGTGTGGCGTTATCAATTCGGTCGAATTAGTTGTCGAGCAGGATCCCTAATGAATCCTAGTCGCCAGCAGAGCATTCTAGAACTGTTTCAGAATTATTGGTGCTAACTGGAGAGAGTGCCTGAGGATTCTTTCTTTGCTTGCAACTGAGAGAGCGAACAATTGATGCTGGCAAGAATCCAGCCACCGCTTCCCCATTTGCGTCAAAGGATTGGGAATACCCGATAATCCAGTGATTCATTTCAACGTTGTTAATGAATTGTGCTATTTGTGGACAAGATTAATCTTGATTGTATATCTGTGTTCACTATGTAGGGTGTTTCTCTTCCACCGACTGAAATTCAGTAGAGTTCGATGTGGAGGTCGATTCTGTCTGACTCGCAATATCTTGTTAATTTCTTCTGGAGGATTACAGAACCATCAGAACCATGGGAAAGAAAGATTTCGGCCATTCTTCTACCTCAGGCAGTGCAGGAAGCTGATTGATTCCACCGGCGATAATCCAGCAACTGCTTCCCCAATCTCTGTCACAGAATTGGGATTACTCGTAATTCTGATGACGCGTTCAACCTGTGAGTTTCCAATGTTAATTCTTGAGATTGAATGGTGATTCCTTTGCATTTTGTGTGTCGAATTCATGCATGATACCATGGCGGAAGGAAAGAACAAAGAGGAGGTTGACCAGCAACATGAGTAACACCGCTAGTGATCTCTGAGCCTTTCAGAGATAGTGAAGAAGAATTTGATCTACAGAGGAAGATGGCATAAAGAAGAGAGGCCATTCTAAAAGAACCCAATGCTGTAGACGACATTAGCACATTAAGCCTGGATTATGTCCATCATTCAGATGGACCAGGTACCCCTTTAGTCTCTAATGTCTTGACAGGAGATAACTATATGATGTGACAAAAGGCCATGACGATGACCCTTTCCGCCAAAAACAAGTTGGGCTTCGTCGACGGATCCATTGCCAAGCTTGACAGCCTCATCTCCCTCAAAACTACATGGGAAAGATGCAACAACCTGGTTCAATCTTGGTTTTTAAACTTCATCCATAAAGATCTCTTGGCAAGTGTAATGCATGTCAAAACTGCTGCCCCAATTTGGAGCGATCTTGAGGCTCAATTTTCTCAAGCCAATGGCCCATGCATTTACCAAATACAATTTTAGATAATAAACTGCAAACAAAATCAGTCTTCTATTGCAACTCATTACACAAGAATGAAAGGATTATGAGATGAGTTGACTCTATGTGCCAACCTTCTATATTGTTGTGTGGTTTCATGAAGGCTATTGAGTATCTTCGCCAACAAGACCAACTTATGTAGTTCTTTATGGGCCTTAATGATAGCTATGTTGCCATTAGATGTCAACTCTTGTTGATGAACCTGCTTCATTCTATAGCCAAAGCTTATTATCTTCTTATTCAAGATGAGAAACAAAGAGACGTTAATATGGTACATGCTCAAGAAAAGGTCTCTATCCTTGCAACATAGCCTCCATCACAAATGCATGAAAGAAACAAAAATAGTCAAACCAAGGGAAGAGGAAGACCACGTATGAAGTGCAAGCATAGTGGAAAAATTGAACACATCAAAACTAAGTATTATTTTCTTGTTGGTTTCCTTAATAGGTTTGGTTCTTCTAATGCATTGACAAAGCTAAAGGCTAACACCACCCTAGGAACTGCATCCATTGAACAACCCAATGAACACTATTCAAAAAATTGCTTGACTTCATGGAAAACTCTAATCAATGTGCCAATGAGCCCAGAGTTAACCTCTCAGGTAAATACCCTTCACTAGGGCTGAACACGAGCCGAGTCGAGCCCGAGCTCGGTCAGCTCGAACTCGGCTCAACTAAGACCACGAGCTCGACTTGGCTCGAGCTCGAATAAAGCTTGACTATATTGGCTCGAACTTGACTCCATAGTCACTTGTCGAGCTCGAGTTCGACTCGATTAAGCTCGATAAACTTGTTTACTTAGTCATCCATACTTGTTGAGCTCGAGCTCGACCGCGAGCTTGAGCTCGATTAAGGCTTGAGTCAATCATTTTGCTGTCTCTGAAGCATAACTTTTGTCATAGTTTTCATCATTTTTAGAACCCAAAGGCGCTCACCGAAACACAAACCCTAACTTCCCAAATCCAGCAAGAAAACAAAGAGAGAGAGAGAGAGAAGCAAGACCCTTTACCGTCCTTGAGATGAACCAAACACTTGTAAGAGATCTCAAATCGAAAAGGGTTGAGGAAGGCTACCGGATTGTCGAGGATGGTGACGTTGGTGATGTTCACAACGCTCATGGTCGATCTCCGCCAAGACACCTGTCAAGAGAATGGCACGGCCATTAAAAGGGCAAAACCGATCACATAAATAGTGGACAAAAGGACGATACAGACAAGTAGCAATGGCCGAGAGGAAGAAGACGACGCAGAGATGCAAACCCTATGAAAGAGAAGACAGTAGAGAGAGATAGAGATGGAGAGTGGGCATCGACGACGGAATAGGATAGAGGAGGGGAAGACGCCGGATGGCGAAGAGGCAGAGAAGAGAAGAAGCAGCGGAGAACGGGAGAAGAGAACGAGAAGTCGGAGAGAGCCAGAGGGAGAGTCGGAGTCGAAGAAAAGGAAACCCTTAAAACAAAAAAGCGTTTCCCGCCTAAGACGCTTCTGAACCGGTTTTTTAAAAACCGGTATTTTAATACATTTGAGCTGAGTCGAGCTTTAACGAGTCAAGTGGAGTGAACTCGAGCTCGACTCGTTTAACTAATGATGCAGCTCGAACTCGGTCACGAGTCGAGCTTAAACGAGTCGAGCTCAAGTAGCTCGACTCGTTGTGCACCCCTACCCTTCACTCATTTCATGTTTTATTTCTAAACAATCATGGATCCTTGACACTAGTGCAATGCATCATATCACTAACCTTATCTCCATTAGTGAGTTCATCTCCACCTGCCACCCTCCAATCAGCCTGCCAAATGGGTCCAAAGCCAACATCACCCATATAGGTGACGTAGATTTGCACTCGAACATAACATTAAGAAATGTTCTTTATGTTCCTACTTTTGCATTCAACTTGATATCTATTCCTAAACTCTGTAGTGATTCAAGATATGCTGCAAAATTTAACGAGAACTCTTGTGTGGTGCAAGACCATCACTCAACGATTATGATTGGAACAGGTAGATTGCAGAATGGATTGTATGTCCTAGATGAAACAAATCTTAGTGTAAACCTAGCTGCCCAAATCTGCTTTATGGCATTTTCATCTCACACATGCTTCTGATTCTAAACTTTTTATTTTGTCTTGTTTGAACCTTATTGACATTTCTAAATCTGTTGATGCATATGATATTTGTCTTGTTGTTAATAACACTAGACTTCCTTTTCCCAACATTAGTATTTCAACATGTGCTCCTTTTGACTTAATTTATTGTGATGTGTATGGAAGTTATCACGCACCTGCATTGACCGGTGCACAATACTTTCTAACTATACCCAACTTTTGACTTAATTTATTGTGATGTGTAGGGAAGTTATGACGCACCTTCATTGACCGGTACACAATACTTTCTAACTATAGTTGATGATTTTTTCCGATCTACATGGATTTATCTTATGAGATATAAATATAAAGTTTTTGGAGTCATTAAAACTTTTGTCACACATATTGAAAACCAATTTCAAACTAGAATTAAAATTCTTAGAAGTGACAATGGGACTGAATTCTTTTCACAAGAAATGAATAACTTGCTTCATGAAAAAGGAATTGATTGTCAACATAGTTGCATCATGACACCACAACAAAATGGTGTGGTAGAGTGTAAGCATAGAGACCTCCTAAACATGGCACGAGCATTGATTTTTCAAGCTAAACTACCCATAAAATTTTGGGGAGAATGTGTCACCACTGTTGCTTACATTATCAATAGATTACCATCAAGTGCATTAAATAATAAAACTTCATGTGAAGTTTTATACAAACGCACTCCAAACTACAAACATATGCGTGTTTATGGATGTCTATGTTATGCCTACAATAATCATAAAAATCACAAGTTTCACTTAAGGGAAAGGTGATGCATATTTCTTCCTTTACCATTCAATCATTATGTCCTAGGTGAGCATGAGTTTCTTTCAAACCCAAGCAAACCTCTTAACAATACTCCATTCAATCTAGATGTTTAGTCCAATCCTGATCTCATTCTTCAATCAATCGAGCCTACTCATGTTGATTCAGTCCAGCTTCACAGATCTACGCGACCTAAGCATATACTGACTCATCTTAAGGGCTACAAATGCTTCTCTGTCTTGCCTAGTTTCAGCCATTTGTTGAAGAGTGAGTGGACAAGCCTCATAAAAGGTACTCGTTACCCTATTGCACAATGTCTTGATATTGCTAACTTCAATTCCAACTACAAGTGTTTCATGTCTACCCTCCTTGAGCAATGTAAACCTTCATCCTTTGCCCAAGCCATGCAGGACCCTAGATGGCATGATGCCATGAAGGCTGAAATTGATGCATTAGAAGCCAATCATACCTGGACTGCCACAAAGCTTTCCCCTTGTAAAGTTCCCATAGACTGCAAATGGGTATTCAAAATCAAATACCAATCTGATGGTTCTGTCGAATGATACAAGGCCCACTTAGTTGCAAAGGGGTATACACAAACAAAAGGAGTTGACTAGAATGAAACTTTTCCTCATGTCGCCAAGGTCTCTACTATTTGATGTCTTCTGACTATGTTGCTATTCAAAAGTGGCACCTTTCTCAAGTTGATGTCAACAACGCCTTCCTACATTGTGATCTGGAGGAAGAAGTTTATATGCAGTTACCTCCTGGTTTTAATCGACAAGGGGAGGAAGGAATAACATGTTGTCTAAATAAGTCTATATATGATCTTAAGCAGTCATTTTGAATTTGGTTTTCCAAACTTGCTAGCTTTCTCAAAAACATGGGATATATTCAATCCAAGTTACTCATTATTTTCTAAGATCGGCACTAGAGGATGTACATTTGTAGTAGTGTATGTGGATGACATCATCATTGTACGTGATGACTTGAATGCAATCAATTCTCTAAAGATTCAAGTTGAAGGATTTAGGATGACTCACATATATTCTTGGCATAGAATTAGCTACTTCAAAAGATAGTATCTTTTTATCTCAAAAGAAATATATTTTCAACATACTCCATGAAACAGGGCACATGAGAGCAAAACCATGTGAGGCACCTACGGAACAACACATAAAGCTTGACAATGAAAAGGGAAACATCTCAAAGATCCAAATCATTATAGAAAAGTGATTGGAAAACTAATATATCTTACCATAACAAGGCCAGACATTCACACAGTTCACATCTTGAGCCAATTTATGAATAAACCATGAATGCCGCATAAAGAAGTCATGAACCGTTTGTTGAAATATCTAAAGGGAACTGCTTTATATGGAGTTATGTTGTCATCAGAGGGGCCGATTCACCTCAAAGCATATTGTGATTCAGATTGAGCTTTATGTCCAATGACACCAAGATCTACACGCGGATACTGCACCATGATTGGGAATAACCCTATCACTTGAAAAACCAAGAAGCAAACGATGGTCTCTAAATCATCTGCAGAGGCATAATACAAGTCTATGACTCTCGCCACATATAGGCTTATTTGGCTAAAGGCATTACTCAAAGATCTCAAGATCGTCCACAAAAAGCCCATGACGTTATTTTGTGACAACCAAGCTGCAATGCATATATCAGCCAATCTAGTGTTCCATGAGAGAATGAAACACATCGAAATTGATTGTCATGTGGTGGGAGATAAAATTCAGAATGGAGACATCCAAACTCAATTCGTTCCCACAACTAAACAAGTTGAGGACATGTTTACCAAGCCCTTGGGACGAGAAACATTCCACAATTTAAGAAGCAAGTTGGTGCTTGGCAGTGTGAACTTGAAGGGGAGTGTTGAAAAGTCATTACAATGCCTTATCAAGATAAGGCAAATCAATCTTTTTGTTAGGAAATCTTATCTAAGATGAGTTAATCTTTGATCTTAGGTAAAGATTAGAGGTTTCAATGTATATCACTAAAATCAAAGAGACTACATATTGTGAAGTTGACAATCAATAAAAATATACTCCTCTCTCGTTTTCCTCTTCCTCTCTGGTTCTCTACTTGCACAAAAACCCTAACAGTAATGGATTTGATTGAGGAAGAGCAAAGCCTAGGATTTTTTGTGCCCTTTGCGTGATAGGCTTCTAATTTCCTTGAGAATTTTAAGTTCGATTGGTACTTCTCTTTCTTACTCTAGCAAAACGAAGATTCTGTTATCGTGATTTTCAGCTTCCTGTGCTAATAAAACACATGTGTGTTCTTAGATCCTTCCATCTATATAGATGAACAAGGTGCTGGGATGCAGCTTTGCATCCTAACTTTCCGTGTCTCATGTAGGTGGGGGGCAAACCGAAATCCACTCAACACTTGTTTTTTGTCGCAATTTAAATACGAGTTCTGTATCTTTGGGCACAAGTAGAATATTCTTGAAGTAGTTGCAACGATTCTAACTATTTTCTTTTGTTTGTTGCGTTGTAGTAATGAAGGATGATGCAAATGCAAGTCGCCTCGTGGTTCAAATTAATAAAGTTAACATGTGGCCCTTTCAGTTTTTGGCTTGAGCTGTTCAAGCATCATTTAAGGCCTAGTTTTCTTCATAAGTGTCACCTGGTTGTGTCTTCGATCCACAGACAACTTTCTCACATAGTTCCCATCTATTACGTGTGTACTTTGCTCATTAGTCTGGTTGCCTCATGGACTTATATATGCTGCTTTTCAAATCAAAGGAGCTAATCAAGGAATTAGTTTGATTTGATGTCTTCGAGTAAGTAGTTATGCTCTGATCAATGTTCAGTTAGTTGTTTTATCTAGATATATTTTAGTCCCACTATAAAAATGATGGACATTAAAACCTGTAGTTATTTTAAAAAATTGTTTCCTCCTAAAAACGAAGATGTTTGTATTCTTTTCATAAGATGTCTGTTGAAATGTGGTTGGGCAAATGGACAATAAGAAGAGGAAGTGATTGAACATAGAGGGAAATGGCATACGTAATCTATATTTGATTTTGTTTTTTATTTATGCCAATAATTAATGCCCTCTAATGAAGGTGTAGTTTGTCTTTCTTGCCAAATTTCATAGTTTCACTTACTTGCAATATACAGTATGTCATGATAGTTTCAAAGACAAGTTTGACCTAAGCATAAACGTACAAACATTAAAAAGAAAATATGTAATATCAAAACTTATAGATAATGAGGTACTATTGTGAAAAAAATTGAAGAAGTTAAGCAGAAATGCAGGGATGAAGGGTATCAAGTTTGAGATCTTAGATTGGGTTCAAGATTATAAGTTCCAATATTATCATTATGCAGTATGAGCTTTTCCATGGTATTGTCCTCCTAAGGTTGGACATTTTGAAATTTTTACTTGTTGGATTATTTCCATTTCCTTGTCACTAGGATGTTATCAAATGCAGCAGTTCCCTTAACACGGTGATCACATTCTAACATAGCATTTGGTTTGCCTTCTAAGTGAGTTGACCTAGAAACTTCTCCATTCAACTATGTTGACAGTTCAATCTCTAGCACTTACTTTTGTTGTTAGCAGAAGCAAGATGATTTTCTTTGTACTCATTATATATGAGAAATAAATCTTATATAACCCTTGGAACCTGACCATCAGGTTGTCTTCTTTCTCAAGCAACAAACATATTGAGTGCCGGTACACAATGCATAGGAATTGTCTCAACAAAATGAAGAAACGTGAAAAATATGCATTTAGAAACTTTCATAAACAATATCTATTATGCTTATGGTTCCCATGGCAGGTGAGCATCCATACCATCAGTTTGTGTATTTGCACTACCACTGGGCATATCAATGTCTTGGGACCATGGTTGTTCTCTATAATTTATCAAACCATGGTTGGATTATAAAGCGAGGTAGTTGGAGTCAGTTTTTCAATTGAATTGTTTCTCAAAAAAGTCAAGTTTATTTGTATGCAGAAATTTTAGTCACATCAACACAGCAAATTTGTCCTTGTACCTATGCCGACACTTTGGTACTCCGATATTAGTGCCGAATACATCAGTACCAAAATGAATTAAATGTTTTCTTTTAAAAAGATGCATGAATTTTATTATGACATTTTGTACATATAGATATATTATACCTTGTTAAAAAATGCATTCAACCTTTTTCCTTTCTAATAAAGTGTGCAAATTTTTGTAGGGTTTTGTATATTGTATATTCATAAAGTGTTGTGTCTCTATACCCACAATTTTTCTCTATAGCTGTACCGGTGAGAGCAGGTTGTGTTTTACTGCATTATTTTGTAGTAAAAACTAGCGATCTGACATTACCTTCTCTAGAACATGGTCCTTCATATGGATGTATGTATATTTATATAGAAACAAATCTAAGTCTCTTGTCTTACACCCTAGCCATCAATATTTGTGCACACACAGTTATGTCTAGGCATCGGGCCATGCTTGGCCGGCCCGACCTATTTACTGAACGCCGTTAACAACCCAATTTCGGGCCGGGCCAGCCCGCTACTCGGGTCGGGTGGGGTTGGGCCGGGTTAGGTTGTGTCAGGTCAGGTTCGGATTTGGCCCCTCGTCCCTTGGCCTAGTTTTTCAGCAGCATTACATGGTTTCTCAACGCCCACCATTTCACATTAAGTAGTTAATTATGGGTTAAGTTGACTCACCACAAATTGTGGTCCATACCATATCAGTTCAATGACAAACAGAGAACAAATCCAAAAGATAATCAATTCAAGTCTTGTAATTATTCAAATGTTAAATTTGAACTTCACAATCACAAGCCCATAATATTTTTCTCTACATTGGAAAATTTAGGACCAATATTCTTAATCATCATATATTTACAACCAATACTCTTAAACATGATCACACACTCTGAACATCTTTCACTTGGTTACAAACAATAACATAAACAAGGCCATAAAGGATAACAGAGTCAAAGACTGCCATTAATGGAAGAAATCACTTCTAATTCAGTCTTTCTCTATTATTGAGGTATAAGTAAGTAGTGCATAGAGGAGCTGGAGCAAAAGAAAATAGTGCAACAATATGAAGCCCAAAAGCATAAGAGAAGAAAGTTATAATGACAATCACAGTTCATAGGTAGATTTATCATTGGATGTACAAACCAAATCCTTCCCCTGATTTAGAACCACATGTTTCATATCCAAAAGTTTACATTCCAAGAGTTTTACATCAACATTCCATGCTTTCATAAGTTTATCCGTGACTCCACACCACAAAAGATATTACGTGCAAAAGATTTAAATAGTTAGTTCACAAATTACATAAATAGAATACTAAACACTACAAATTGAAAAAAAATGTACCATGATAATCATGCATTAGATTAACATTTCTCATCAGAATTTTGCTCTACATCATGAGAACTGTAACACATATTAATTTAAGCACACTACTATGTTAATATGTCAAACAAATTAGATTGAACTATGAACATGTTATATTTCACACAAGTTGCGTTGATCATGAAGCCAACTTTGTATGCAGATTAATAATTCAACATTTTAGAACTGGTTGAACATCAATAATCATTAAGAATTCTTCCTGATATACTGAATGCAGATTTTGAAACAATTGTAGATACAAGAATTGCTAATGCATCTCGAGCCATCTTTGCTACAATTTTATATTTGTTTTCATTTGTCTTCCACCAAGATAATATGTTAAAGTCTACAATAGGTGCAATTTCTTTCATTAGATCAATCAAATATTTGTCTGGATCTGTGTGACCTACTATAGGAGATACATAGCTGAAGTATGCATTGAACTCATATGTAGCCACACTTCTATACTTTTCTGTTGCAATCATGGTACTAGTAAATGCATTGCCCCTTTGCCTATTACTTGTGTTACTATCATCGTACATGTTTTTGCACTTAACGTACAATTCATGAACAAATACTTCAAGTTTACAACTTGAACCTAACATCCAAAACTACCACAATTGCAAAAATAATATTATGGCTTAAAGTATTTGTCAATTTTTTCTTGCATTTTTCATGTCAATACCCTTATATATTCATTTGTTTTTCCATGATGTCTACGCAAATGATGGTAAATTGATAAAATTTCTTCAAAAAAAAGATTATATGTTACATGCTTAGTGGTAAAAAATAGATTTGTTGCATTGTATGATACCTTCAAGAACTGACATAAATCAGATGCATGAGACCACTCATCATTAAAAGGCAAACATGCAGAATTAGGATCACACGATGCCAAATGTTGAAAGACATCTTTGAATAACAATGCATCTCTCAACATTATAATATAGTTCTATCGAATAGGAGCATCATAGTTTAAACATTTTTTCTCATCCAAACCAATTGTCTTTACACATTGTTTGAAAACATATAATTGTTTTGGCGATCCCCTTACATATTTGACGTTGTCATGAATTTTTGAAATTATATCATCCATATCATTGATACCGTCTTGAACCATGAGATTTATAAAATGTGCACCATGATTATGAAAGTGTTTTCTCTCAATGAAAATAAAATATTGTTTTTTCTTTCTATGGTGCTTCTCAATAAGCTTATTCCACTATCATTCGTTGAACAGTTATCAATAGTAACAAAAAACAACTTCAATTGAATTTCTCACTTAGTAGTAATGCACTCTGATAAAATGTCATATATACAACTTGCATTATGTAGTGGAGACACATGTATAAAATTAAGTATATGAGAGTGTAATTGTCAATTTGTATCAATATATTGGGCTGTCTAGCATAAGTATCCTAATGTCTGTTGTGATAACCACATATCAAATGTCAACGAAACTCACTGCATGTGGTTATTTATAACTCCTTGATATCTCATTTTTTCAATCTTAAACATTGACTGAACTTCTTTTGTAAGTATTTTTATAAAAATGGAACAAACCTTACATTGAAAGCATTTAGAAGAACGTTATGATATTCATATTATACAAAACTGTAAAGAAGTGCATGCATTATTGTACACTTAGCCATACATTTTCTTATAGTCTCCATATCAAATTTAGTATGCACAAAGAAGTGTCATCAGATTCACTAATTCCAAATGACAAAATTCATTGTTTTTCATCATTAACTTGTTTTTTTGGCACATGTATCTTTGTGTCATTTTAAGTGAGTAATATCATTAGAACTGTGTCCACCTAATCGTTCATGACAATGGCTGCATTTTGCATAACTCTTTTTCCTTAAATTGTACCAATGTGAAGTCATTCCATGCTATTGAAGTTTTTTTTCTATTGGATTCAACTTCCTTTTTAGTAGATGAAAAGGATTCATTTTACTCCATATCTGCCATCAGATGATATTTATTATTCATAATGGTAGAAGACATAACTTACAATTTGAAAGGAATTCAAACCACCTAACACATGAAATCATTCAACTCTTGAGCTGAAAAAAATGCTAACAAGATTCATATGACATCATGTATACGAAATCATTCAGTAACTAAAAAACTAATAATTGCAGGTGGCGAAATACAACTAGCCTAAATATTTTCTAATGATATATAATAATATAACAAATAACAAATAATGATCAACCAAATTTTGCCAAGGACACTTCAAGCTCTATTTTGATCATAAGATGCAGAAAATATGTTGTATTTTGAAAAAGTTGATGTCTACTCATAAATTGAAAATTTGAAATGCCAATAAAAGATACCACTACAAGAGCTGGTTGAAATGCCCATGTAACAAAGATAGAGGAGAGGAAGGATGCTCTTCTTGGTCTTCATCAAATTCTAGTTTTACATATTTAACTTTTCTCTCCTTGGTAAGGAAGAGATGAAGCAGCTGAAGCAGATTTACAAAGATAATTGTGCTTCATCTCTTCTTGGTAAGGAAGAGATGAAGCAGATTCTAAAAACAATGGTAGAGGTGAAATGTAAAATAGTTAAAATATGAAAGAGCTGAACAAATGGGAAAAGAACTTGAAAGAGATGTAAAGAAGGAAAACATGTATTACATGCAGATAAAAGACAAAAGAAATAAAATGCAGTCATGTCTATAACTATCAAAAAAGCAGAGATGGGTGTAGTGTGTAAAAAAAACACAATAATTCCAATAAACTAAACAAATGACAACCAAAATAATGTTTATGCAGCATGATATCGAGTATTTATTCAATCTTGCTTAATAGATTTTTGTCAAATATGAGTGCTTGGAGAGGCACTTTTGAGGTATCTTGAGGAGGTGGAATCTTTTTCACATTAGCATTAACAATATATGTCATTCCCACTCCTTCATGCACCAAAAAAGAAAAAGAATATCAGGTCTTCACGTACAAATAATATAAAAGCAGAATATGGTAGAAATATTTTAAAAGATTTGCTTTGCCTGCCATTGTTTCATTTAGAGAAATAAACTAATAGAACACTTCTAATAGGTACCAAAACAAACTAATAGAATACTTTCAAAGGACACTAAAGCTGGATAGGAACAACTCAAAACTACCTTAGCTGAAAATAGAGTGGCGTCACTGCAGTCTAAACCAATAACCTACAAATCAAACAAAAAGTATCTCAGAATATTTCCCTCTAACATTAAGAATCTAACCTCACAATTAAACTTTGCATCTTTTTTACTTCTTTTGCTATTTCTTGCATGTAGATGAAATTACAAATACTAGTGAAAAGGTCCTTAAAGAAGACTTAGGCATAACCATTGCCAATACTTCGCACATAGTTGAAAATCGAGAGGTTTTTGTCTGTACTTCACATCAAACCTAACAACAACCTTCATAGAAACACCAATCCAACTCCAATGAACTAAGGTTTTACATTCATTATTCTATCCACCAAAAAGAAAAACCAAATTGCATAAACTATCATATAAGATTCAATCACAATAAAGGCATAGTTCCAGAACTAAGTACAAAACAAAGTTAGTCTAGCATATTGATGTGCCAGGCATAAACAATGGTCCAGCTACAAGAAGTTGGCAAAATTCAAATGAAGAAGAATATATATGGGAGGACATGAGTCTGAGAGCAGCAAGAAAAATGATCTAGCATCATCTAAAAACACTTATGTACGCACAAACACTCGGATGAATCTAACATGTATTATGATGCAATATAAAACTGGGGCATTCTCTCTGAGATAAATCAAAACTTAAAATCATACATGAGGTAATCTCAATAGCAGAACACAACGTATCAAAAAAAAGGAAACACACAAAATCATACGCTGCTATGCAGGCAGGAGAGGGAGAGAGAGAGAGAGAGAGATCAAGCGTAGAATAGAACATCATATGTTGGTAACGCTGCTATGCAAGGCGCAGGCATGGCTGCGTCGCGCACCGTTCAGTGGGAGTGGTGGATGACTCAAAAGCAGCAAACAATGGCGGACCATGGTGGCTTGCAGCCGTAGGGCATGCACTGTTTTGTGCAGCAATGGTAGTGGCGGACCGGTGGTGCAGCGATAGTGGATGCCGAACGGCAAATGGCGAGTTGGCGACGTCAGTGGTGGCGGTCCAGCAGACTCTCAAATCTCAACTCGCACAACTCTCATTCTCTTCCCAATGAAAAAGAAAAACCCTAACCACCGCCGCAGGCTTACCAGGCCCCCGACAGGCTTGGTCATTTGCCTGATACTCACAGGCACCGGTCCAGGCAGGGCCTGTTCATGCAGGTCCAATCTCGACACTACAACACCAGGGCCCGGGCCTGGGTTGGGCCGGGTTTCGAGTACCAGGTGGCGGCCCCGCCTGGTGCCCAGGCCTACCCATAGACACCTACAATTCAAGTCATGCTCTACTTATTTTAATTAAGTTGCCAAATCTCACACCATCTTTGCTTGTCTGCATGTTCATTAATTGACTTTAATGCATTTGACATGGCTCTTACAATATTTGATCCCTAGGAAGCAAATAGTATGACCTGATTGCTGTTTTTTCATTTAAAAAAAAAAAAATCTTTAACTTGAATATAGGCATTCTTTTCTTTTTCTTGGTTGCCTTAAACATGCAAAACATAAAAGTTTTGGAATTCGCAGCCAACTCAAAATTAGTTAGTGCAGCAACATCCTACTTCATTGAGTTTTTAATTATTATAGTTCACTATAGTATGGAAGTGGGTCCCAAATATCTTTTCTGGACAAGATTCAGGCTAACTTTTGCATGATATTCTTAACCATTTATTTTTTTATTTTTTATTTTTTTCCAAGAAGTAGTTACAATATCTCATTAAAGGGAAATAGTTCCAATTTCACACATGTCCTTAAAGGAGTCCTTTCTCCACAATGTTCCTTGGTAGAAATCTTTTACTATTTTTGAACGTGTGAAACTTGGCATTTCTCTATATTGTCCTCTCGTGGTTTGGTAGGCTTTCTGCTCCATTCCTACAGTAAAAGCAAGCTGCTATCTTTCATTTTGTCCATAGCTTACTCAACGGTTTTATAGTAGGCCAGTATTTGATAGGAATTAGGAAAGGTAAATTTTACATAATGGAAAACATTACATTATTTTTCAAATACAACTAGATGATGAGATCTTAATTGTTTATCTTTTTCTATTTTATTATCATGCAAGACAGAAAAGTTTAACATGCCTCACTCAATGTTTGAAGGGAAACTTTGATTGAGATGCCTGGTCTTCACAAAAAGAGACCGTTAAATGGGTGAGTATGCTTCATTGTACCATTTATAGATGCTCTTGCTCAAAAAATCCATAAAAATAATGCAGGTGCTCGTGCTTTTTCTTAGAAGTGGATTTGGAACATCGATGTTTTCATGTCATTGTCTGCTTCACATAATCTATGGTGCCATTTTTTTATTATTTATTGACAAAGCCTCATTAATAATGTCCATTAATTACCCTAGGCAGTCTATAGTTTCCTTGGCTAAGCTCATTTTTATAGTTCCACAAGTGGTGGCCTTATTTCAGCTTTCAAAAAGCATATGTATGATGGAATATAGATAAGATGAAACATGTCATAACTCAGATAAATGGCAATGAAAGTATGATATAATATCAAAAGCAGTCATTCTGTTCCTTAACGTTGCAAATATATCGTCTCATTGATTTTGCGAAGGAATGTTCCAGAACACAAGGTACACTTTTGGAAGTGGAGCCATTACCGCCATCGAGGTTCTTGACGATGATCTCCCCGCTTGGCTTTCACCATCAGACCAGAGATTGCTCCATTTGAAACAGAAACCAAAGCCAAAGAAAAAATAAAAAAATTCAAAGAAGCCGACCAAAAATCCAAAAAGGACCACAAAGAAGCCTGAAAAGAAACCAACAAAGCAGTGCACACCTTCCTTACCACCGCCACCACAACTAGGGGTGGAGCTAGAAATTTTTCATGAGGGGGTCAAATTAAAGTTTCTAATTTTTTAACTAAAGTCGAAATATTATTTTTCAAAATTTTTATATATAACAAGTGAAATATTCTAAAATTTACATGTAAATTTTTTTTGAGGTGGGGCCAGGGCCCATGCCAGCCCTACCTTGGCTCCCCCTGACCACCACCACCACCACCATCACCAAAGCCGAGCACACCAACAAAACCTACAACTCGGACAAAGCCAATGACACCCACAACACCCACAAGGCTGATTGAGCTAGGCAGCAAGGCGGACTTGGAGGTGGCAAAAGATGGGTCTGGGGACATTACAATGGCGGGTTTTGCCATTGCCAAACAAAGGAGACGAGCACTAGTAGCAGGTTCATCATATATGTTAAGGAAGATGTCTATGTCAAAACAGTCATTTTAACAAAAAGTTGCTGAACAACATTTTCGTCGGAGACGGAATGGATGCGGCCACCATCACCTGCAGTCTGAACAGCATGGGCGGTGAACAATATCACGACTTTTGGTGAGAATTTCCTTCTAAACCATAGTCACCTGAAGACATGAAAAAGGTACTTGTGTTTTTCTAATTCCCTTTTTTGAAGCCTAACATGATGAAAACTTCTTACTGCAGCTATATGTTGCTCATTTTTTTGGCATTATGTGCTCTTATTGTTAGATTTGTCATATAATACTGCAACTTCTTGTGGCAAAGATTTGAATAAACCTGTAATTAACATTGTGTTCTCACTTCTGCCTCCAAGTTTGTAATTTTGGTTTATCTCTTTGGAGAATAAGAAACTAATCCATTTAGCTTCACATTTGATTATGTGAGCCTGATCTATAACCAGCACCTTGAAAAATTAGAGGGTCACTTGGAGAAGTTCTGATCTTTCTTAAATGATTTTTTTTTTTGCAGCTAGTGGTTGTTCTTGCCTCACTTTTGGATAAAAAATTTCCTCCCATAAAAGCATCACATGTTGAACTCTTTCATGATTTGGCAAATGACTTGTTCATATTGCAATAGACCTTCAACACTATGCCAAACTTTGACTAAAAATGTTTTGCCTTTTTGTGTTATTTTAACTTTCCATTTAGTTCCTGAAAGCACTAAGAACTTACTTGGACAGTCTAATTTAGTTTCACTAAGATCATAAAGCATTTCACAAAGTTGAAAATATGGCATGTACTATGTTATTTGTATCTCCAGCTTAAGCTGGTATCATTTTCTATGTTGTAGGTACAAAAATATGGAGACATGCATAATCCAGCTCCCCAATGTCAGTGAGATACAGAAGGTTGTGGGAGGAAGCTTGAAAATATGGTGGAAACGGCCATTGCCATCAAGAATCAGCAGTGGCAGCAAGCGTAGGATCACATATTCACAAAGGATCTTTACAGAGCAGTCTTGTGGAAGAAGGGAGATGATTACTATACAGCAATGAAAAATCAACTCGAAGATAAGGGAAGATATAAGAATATATTGCATATGAATGCTCACCATGTAAATCAATGGATGTAGATATAGGATTGACTGAAAGGAATCACATAGACTCATCAATTTGAAGAGCGTTTCTATACGATTTTTTAAACTTTATGTATGACTAGGCATGTTCTTGTATAAATTTTGTATAATTAAAATTTCAACTGAACTGTTTTTCTTTATTCAATGATATATATATATATATATATATATAAATATAAGCTAGGAGGGAGATTGGAATACATGATGTCATTGGCAACGACAACAATTGTTGCCAATGTACATATTGACAATGACTTTTTTCATGGCCACTCAAAAAAGAGCAGTAGCCAATATAGTTATTGGCAACAGCCCTCAGCCTCAGGAAAGGTTTTTCCCAATGCCACAAATGGTAAGGGCAGCCTTTGGTTATCCTCTAGGGCAAGGGTTATTATTGCTAATAACCATTGGCAACAGCCATGGTTTTATTGGCAACTAGAGCCATTGCCAATAGTGTGGTGTCCTACAGTGAAGATGGCGGTTTTGCCCTTCTTGGGTGGGCTTTCGCCCTGCCAACCCATCCAAAGGGCGTTTGCAGGCTAAGGGCTCATGCTCACAAGTCAAAATCTATAAAAAAAAAACAAAGTTAATTGAAAAGAAAAAGGAAAAATTCGTAACAAATCTTGAGAAATTTAAAAAAAAAATAAAAAATCGGGATTTGGCTTCATTCAACTCTATGAATACCCTTACATCTTCATCGTTGGGTATGGGCTAACTCTTGGAGAACTCTTCGAGCCCAACAACTAAGAGCTTTGGAGTTTTTTTAGCTCTCTTCCTTCTTCTAGTTTTCTCTCCCTCTTCACTTTGCCATCTTCAACATTGGGTTTCTCCTTCTTCAACCTTCATCTTCAAGGGAGCATGTGAGAGGCGCTTGGAGAGGTTCTTCAATATGTCGGTGTTCTCGTTTGGAGGCTTCAGTGTTTGTTTAAAGTAAAGATTCATCTCTTTTTCAACTATACTGTCTTGAGGTATCTTTTTCCCTCTTGCTCTTCCCTTATCAACTCCCCATAGCCATGCAAGAAAGTTCTTGAAATCTTACCTTTGGAGTTTAAACCGGTGTGGGATAGGTCTTATCGAACTGTATTAGGTTTGAAACCATTCGAAAAAGTTCATTAATATTTTAGAGAAAACTATGATTTTGAAAGGGTTATTGTGTGAGGACCATGCTGGATTTAGGTTTTCACATTCATGGGCTAATGCCACAAGGTACACTACCATGCTGACCTGGTTTCGTTGCAAACAAGGGGTGTATGTGGTGCAAGGTGATCCAGGTGCATATTAGAATAATAGTGTGATGCATGATTGATGAAAGCATAAAAGAACTACATTCTATATGCATGATTTAAGCAAAAATGTGGAATTAAAAGAAGAGACATGGATGAGAGGGGCATACATGACCTCTAACCTAGTCTAGAGACATTAAACTAAATCTATCATAGGAAAGCAAATAAGCTAAACTAAAGAATTAGGAAAGTAAATAAAGAAAGAGGAAGGAAAAAAAATTACCTAAACCTAAAGACCTGACTAAGCCCATTCCTACGACCTTTACATCGAGCCTGGTTGGTTCTTGGTTGAGTCCTAACGTAACATGAACTAAGACTTACACCAAAGACTCTAAAAATTTAACCCATTTGAGCGAAGCCTTTGGAGTATCCAACTGAAAGTTTACCAAATTATATAGGCTTCTCTAGGCAAGCTCAAGGTGTGAAGAGAGAGACAAAGAGGGGTGTGTGGGTTGTGAACCCCTATTTATAGAATAGAAAAGGGGTCGATCCCCTTGGGATTTGTGATATGGGACTAATTTTAGTCTCTCTCTCTCCTCTCTCAAAATTACAAACATTAACCAAAATCTATTCACCACGATCTCATACTAACTCTGAATTCAATTATACAAAAACCACTGCATGCACAGAGAAGTGATGATTAATTCTTGATAAAGGATTTGGATTGACATTGAACATGGAAAACAAATGATGCAAAAATAAGAGGAGAAAATACACATTAAAACCATAGTTTAAAACTGATATGAAACAAAAAAATGTTTAGTCTGACCACATATAGATATTGATTTCAATTCTATTTCTGCTGAAGTGCTCATCAAAGAAGATTGTTGGTTTCAAGTTCATTCTTGTGAATTGACATTAAGCATGGAGTAAGAAAAGCGCGATGCATTTTTTAAATATAATATGCTTTAAGCTCACATATGAACCCTAGATCTGAGTTTGATACTGAGACCTAGACAGGTCTAAATCTAAAAAAAAACTAGAATATGGATCCGATATGCTAATGAGATCTGGACCATAATTTTTGAGATTTGGATTTTGGAATACTGGATTTGGATTTGCAAACATAGATTTCAGTCCTGAGTGTGTTTTGATTAGGAATTGGACTTGAATATGAAATCTGAATCAAGAATATGAAATTGAAATCTGAAATGGTGTGAAACTGGACCTTGATCAAATTGGGCTTGGTGGGTTCAGGTTGTATGACATGGACTAGACCTGGGCTAGGTTGCAAAACTAGGTTCAGACCTAGGTTGGGCTCAAGTTCTTGAGGCTCAGCCTCAGTACTGTACTTGGAAAACCCTAGTTTAGTGGAAAACTAGGGTAGGCTAAGCCTAGGCTCAAGCCTACTAGATCCATGTGAATTTACAGGAAAAGCTAACTTAGGTTCATGTGGCTCCTAAATTAGGTCTTATGAAAAACACGTGCATGGTAACAAATGATCAAAATACCCTTTTGGGTGATTTTGGACTGAAACAAGTTCAAATAAGGAGACTGATTTGAACTAAGGTTCTAAAAATCAAAGAAAGCCATAAACCAAGGAATATGTAACATATGCCTTATGTTTATGCAGAATAATATAACTCAAAAAAGAAATGATAGTTTCACCTCTATGTGTAATTCAAGAGTTTTCGATGAATTTTCTTAATCTAACTGAACCAGCTTGTGAGCCTACTCCTAGATCATCTTTGGCTAAAAATTTCCTCCTAGATTGCCCTAAAAATCAAATTAAAAAATTTACCAAGTTGTAAACATCATATTTATAGAGGACAACCGGTTGAGGGATATAAAAAGTCCAATTTTTATTGAAATTTTCACTAGTAGAGCTGAGTGTGCTTCTTGGATAAACTATTTATATGTAAGGATGTGCTAAAATATCGAAAAAAATTGATTTAATTCTGCTAAATTGAATTCGGCAGCTATTTACAGAGTGTAGCAAGTATTAAGAATGTGGTCCAAGGCCTTCAAAATTAAATTGAACTCAAACCGAGAATAAACTGGAACCAAACTAAACGAAGGTTGATCTATATATGATAAACATGATCCTATCTCGGTTTCAGCTCACTCTATCAGGTTGAGCATAAATTTAGCTCGAACCTCTACAAACAAGAGAGAGAAAGATTTTTAAACTAAATTGAACTCAAGCCAGGATAAATGAACTAAAACCAAATTAAAGGAAAATCGAATTATAAATGATAAATATGGTCCTAGCTCCTTTTTAGCTCACTTTATCAGGCATAGACATCTCAAACACCTGAAAACAGTAGAGAGAAAGAGTTCAAAACTGAATTAAACTCAAACCAAATTAAGAGAAGATTGATTTATACATGATCTTAGTTTGGTTTCAGCTTTCGCAGTCTCACAACCTAGATCTCGTAAACTTCCTTAACATCCATCCAAATAAGATGAATGAAGTTAGTATTATGAATCATATGGCTTGATTAAAGCCAAATAGATGTACTCCAATAAACACATCCTCAAGTATGATCAAACCCAATTTAGGCCAGATTGAACTAGCTCCTTTGACTGACCTACCCTTAGCCTATTCAGATCTTGGATTTTATGAATCATATGGTTTGATTAAAGCCAATCAGATTTGATCCAATTAAACATGTCCATAAGTATGTTCAAACTCAGTTTAGTCCAGATTGAACCGAGTTCATTTGACCAACCTATCCATAGCCTATTCAAATCTTGGATTTTAATTCAAAAGTATTGCATTCAAATTGTGAGCCTTATGCTGATCCGAACCTTGATATTAAACCCAATTCTAGCATGCTTGGATTTGAATTTCATGCACTAGATTATGGATATTAGATTATGGATCTCTGATTATTGATCTCAAAAATTGGATCTTGAATTTGGATCTCAAACATTAGATTTTGGATATTGCATCTCAGGTCTTGGATTTTGGATCTGATGTTATACAATGAGCTTTGGATTATAAACCTCAAGTCGATATTCAATAATTTGACCCAAGACAGGAAATTTGAACCATGTAATAATGAGATTTGGATTTGTTCTTTTATAACTTAAATTTTAGAAGATCAAGTTGTAGATACTAGATGAAATTTGCTAGATCTCTGACCTATGATCATAAATTCTGAATCTCCATATGATATTTTAGACCTCTATAACATCTCTTGTTTCAATTTAGAACAAGAGTTTCATTAAAATCTATGGGATCACAATTGCAAGTCCTGGATTGAGAACAATTTTCTCCTAATAGGTCCACGTCTTAAACCCAATTCTTAGTAGTGACTTGATTCTGCGTCTGCATGGCTTAGTTTTGCATGTATCAAATGAGGTTCAGAATATTGATTTGCATTGTTTTATGATGAACCAGACATGAACAGATATCATGATTTAATTTTTCTTGTCATAAGTCTATTTTTGAGATCTACTTAGATTTTAAAACATGCACAATTTTAAAACTATGATCTGCTTTCTTTTCATAGGTTTTGGATGACATTTGGATTTAAGAATCTGAACATTTAGTCTAGTCCTTGGTCAGATTACCCTTGGCAAAAGTGCCAAGAATGGTTAGACCATGTACTAACAGTTCAAGTCCCGTCTCTTGAAGTTCTACACAAGGAACAAAGGTGAGTACACGCAAATTATGTCTCATATATACAGTTTGCATGTAACATAAAAATTTTACATATAAACAAAAACTTGATAGACATGACATTGTACATGACAAAGCTACATGACCATGAAAGTGATCGAGCCTCATAGTAGCCTATAGGGTGGTGAGATATTTCTCTTGTAGGTGAGGTTTGCTTGAAAAATCAAGAAAGCAATAGCAAGAATTACAAGAGCCAAAAATGGCCCATATTCAGAAAAATGAAAAGGAAAACAAACAAATAATGTCTACCTAAAAATCAATGTCGGTCAAGTCAAAATCAGTCTGGTGATAAAACGTAAGTTTCTAGTGATTATCAAGGAAGTCAAGATGGTGACAGATTTTGTACTAAGGAACACTATGACATGGAGAGCAACTTTTCTCGGCTTATCATTTCGAAATGAATGAACAATTGTGTCAGATGAATTTCATAACTTTTGGCTAAAAAGAATTGTCCTTGAAGTGAAACGAAATTATGAAAGTCCTTATAAGATACAAGAAGTACAGGCAAAGGAATCTTTGTCAAAATTTCACAAATATTTTTACAAGCACTCATAGTTAGATGTCAGATTTTTGCACCTTGTTGCATGCAATCATTCCACAAGTATCGTATTGGTACTCATATTAGGGTTTTTTATATATTTCAAAAGGATTTCTTCATTTCCAAGGTTTGGCGTTCTGTCTTTTCCAATAAGTATGGTTTCCTGATTTTGTATCAAAGAGGGGTATTTGTAAACACCCAAAATATTCACTAGTCGAAAAGACCATTTTACGCACTACCACGAAATTTCTAGACTGGTCATTATTAAGCCAAACAAGCACATGTTACCATGGCATTGGGCATCTAGACTCAAATCACCTATGTTGCTCAAGCTGAAAATAACCATTTTGATCTTATGTCCTGTCACTATGACTTGAAAAGTGTGCATTTTCACCAAAATTTTCGAGAATTGTCTAACATTCAAGCAATTAGACAATTTCTCAACTTTACAAGACCTCAAGACTTGTTATAATTAGCTCACTAAGTTTTGTGCAGTTTGAAGTCTTCCCACTCTAGTAGAACCAACTCACTGAAACCATGCACTTGCCAATTCCGAAGCACCAAGACCATGTCAATCCAAACCGAGCTATGCATAAGCTCTTCTCCGTGCATACAGGTATTTCCACAATTACTTTCTGGTCTAGAATCTAGATTCGAGTTCTAGAGCTTTGTCTTAAAATAAGAGAAACTCTGTCACTAGCAATAGCAGGTCCAAGCTAAATTTTGCACAATCTACACCATGCCTGTTTGTGTCAAACTAGGATCATATGCTTTAGTGTCCAATCTGAGTATTTTAGACATTGGTTTCAATTCATTCATCCATATTTGAGCTCAATTTCCATTTTACAAATTTACTAGGTTTGGACATCCACTTTCAATGTAACTCAATCTTCCAAATTGAATTTTGATCAATCTAAGAGTCAGCTTCTTGCTTTTTTCACATGGTTGCGATCAACAACATTTCTAGAGAGTGCTTTCAGCTCCAGATTGGATGAACATGGCTCAAATCAAAAGTTTCTGGTTTGCACTTACCCATGCTTAAAAAAAAGCATCTTACTAGGCCTGAACATGAGACAAGCCATGCCCAAGCGTTGAGCTTGAGTTTGGCTCGAACTCGAGTCTGGCTCAATAGAAGAGGCTCAAGGTTGACCAGAACATCGTCAACCTTGAGCTTGACCCAATGGCTCGATAAACTCGTTTCTATTTCAACTTGATTCTTTTAAGTGTTCTTATTGAAGCTCATTAAACTTGTCTAGCTCAGTTGAGGGAGCTCAATAAAGCTCGTTAACTTGTTAGGTTGCAATTTTTCCTCTTTTGCCATGAACTACATATAACCCATCATAGACAGGTCTTGAGAATCATTCAGTTGGGATCAGTATTTCAATTACACTCATGCGCTCCATCAGTAATTAGCCTTTCAAAGTGGGCCCTTGAATACGATTCAGAAAAGGGTCATCTTACTAGCAACAAAAAATAGAATGTTTGAGTTGTGGAGGGACAAACGAGGTCATATCCAACCAAATTTTACATAATGCCTTATTTTTACCATGCACACTTCTCAATGTGGTCCGCTCGCCCGCATGGCCCACCTATTTTAGCTTCCTTATGGGGGGATCTTGGCCATTTGCCACTATGCATACATTTTTCATAAAACCTAAGTTAGGATCACATGAACCTAAGTTATTATTCCATATATATTTCCGTAAACCTAATAGGCTCAGCCCACCTCCATTTTCAGTGAAGTATGGTTTCTAAAAATAGCACCCAAGCTGAGCCCAGTAGACCTGCGTGCAACCAAGGTCTAAACCAATTTTCCAAACTGAACCTAGCGCTGGTCCAGCCCATGTCACCCAGCTTAAACCCACCTAGCCTAGGTCGAGCTAGGTTCAAGTTCGCACCATTTCAGATTTCAAATCCATATCTCATATCCAAGTCCAATTTTCATATCTAGATTTCATATCCAAAGCTTAGATCTGAGATCTATCTTTATAGATCAAGATCCATTATTTTAGGTTCCAATATCAGATTGTGATCCAAATCTTCATATCATAATCAGTCCATCTTTTAGAATCTTCTTCAGATTTGGACCCATATTTAGGTCCTAGTATCAAAACCATATCCAAAATCCACATGTGATCTTAATGCACATTATATTTCAAAAACTCATCATGATTTTCCCACTCCATTCATATGCAATTCGTACGAAGGACTATGAACCATACAAAAATCTTTGCTGAACATTCTGGCACAGACGGAATCAGAATTCATATTTGTATGTGTTCGGAATGAACATTTTTCTCCAATATGTTTATTTTAAACTATGCTTCAAATTTGTGTTTTCCCTTCTTCATATTCTTGCATCATTTGTTCTCCATTCTCCATGACAATCCGAATCTTTTATCATGAATCAATCACCACTTCTTGGAGCACACACTATATTTTGCAGAATTTAATTCAGGTTAGATTTGAAGCTGTATCGAACAAATTTCAATTGGAAACACAGCTTTAATGCAAAGTTTATGTTTTTGGAGTGGCCCCCTTTCTTTCTATGCAATTGAAAAGCTATCCAATTAGCTCGTAAAGTTTAGAAAAATTCCAAACAGGTGCTTAAAAGATTTTGCTCATTTCAAATAATTTTTTGGGAGTTTTTTTTGTCTAAATCTTGGTTTAGACTGCATTAGCACTCAACAAAGACTCAACCAGGCTGTGTTCAGAGGTTGTGAGAGCAAGCTCGGTCATCTCCAAGTTCAGGTAATTTATTTTTCCCTCCTCTTTCTTTTTCTTGTTAGAAAATTAGTTCCTTATTCTTTCTTTTCTTATATGCATGCTTTAATTTTTTTTTCTTTTAGCAATTTTAGTTTAGTTTATTTCTTGCTTAGTTCCCATGTTTTAATTATTTGCTTTAGTGATGCGTTAGTTTAGCTTATTTATTTTTCTTGAACAAATTTAATTTAATTTCTCTAGGGTAGACGTAGGGTTCAGGTATGCCCTTCTCACTATGTTTCTTTTAGTTTCATGTTTGGTGTTTAGTCATTTCTTCATTTAAAATTCTACCAGTATATCATTTCTCTTATTCTTTCATTTGTCACACCCCGACCTTTTGACACTCAACTAAATGTTTTTTTTTTTTTTTAACATCAAACATCGAAGTGTGACTTCACAACGGTTCAAAAGACATGAGCCAATGCCATTCAAAACAATGGGGCGAACTTTCATTTAAGTAATCATTTCAATGCATACAAAATCACATTTATGCGTAACAGAAATGCCCCAAGCTGTACAATTGATGCCTAACAACACAAGACATCAATAAGACCCAACTAAGACGCGCCGGCACTATACAACATAGCCCAAAACCTCCCCAGTAGGACGTGAGTGTAGCCATCCGCTCAGCCTGCTGCCCTGGGTCTGCCAAAACCTGAAAAAGGAAAAACAATTGAAGGCTTAGCCTTCGCAGCATGGCAACAAGCCAAGAAAATGTCAAACTTTCTCAAGAAGGGCTCAAATAAAAGAATAAGTATCAAATAATCTATNATTGGGGTCGAGGAGACACTCGACTCGATACCCCGCCTCATCTGTCCTAAACAGTTATTAATTCTAGCATGCACATGCAAATGCGTCAATTTCAAAACAAACTACTAATAGTCTATCAAAACAGTTCATGTTATATATCAAAGCATACATACACTCATTCACAAAACAATCAATCAATTCATATCACAATCCTAGGATCTCGTGATCCTAGGAGCACACAATCACACATTTGTCCAGGCATGGATTTGCCTGGCATGTCGCCATACCTGTGGCGCGCTCACAATTATTCCAAAAAGCCTCAAGCTTCAAATCCTTTAGCTCAAGGTCGTCGAGACGTGCCCGGTGCACCTGTAAACAAAAACAAGAATAAGATTTCCACTCGATACCCAATGCATACAATTACAAAAATACAAAACAAAATCCTTGAGGCACGTGTCATCGCCTCAAGAGGGTGTCGACGGGTAGTGTCGACCTACAAGCTCTCCCAAACACAAGAACGTGTGCTACGCGCTCACAAAGACGGTCATAAATCTTCCCCTCAACCATACAAGAGCTACCATGCTTCCCCATTACTTGAAAATCATCTCTTCATGCTAAAATATTCCTCATAGGCACGTATCCTCGCTTCCCAACATACTTCTACGCTTTCCCCCAAAACAAGATCACTAACATGCTTCCCAAAAACATCAATTCTAAGCTCTAACATGCTCAAATCATAATTATACATGCTCTAGAGGGGAGTATACAATAATAAGAGTTCAAATACGCCTTGCTCACCCCAATTCAAGAGCCTAGGCTGCTGAAATCCTTCGGCAGCCACTCCAAGCGATCAAACGATCTTCCAACCACCAAGAATCAACTGTCGTCAACCTTCCCAAGCCTCCTATTCTCTATTATGAGGGGAAAGGCAAGTCCCCAAGCTGGAACCCTAACAAACCAAACTGAAATCAGTGAGGAAAATGCTCGATTGGGGAAAAAGGGAAAGCAATTAGGCAAAAACGGGAAAAAGGGCTCGCCTAGAGCACGTGAGGCAAGGAAAAACAAAGAGAGAGATAAAAACGGAGGGTTCGGACAGAAAAAGGGCAGTGAGGGGAGAGGATGGGAGAGAAGAGAGTCGGTGGGAGAGTGAGGAGAGGAATCGTGCGGGAGGGAGCTAGCGGGACGGTGAAAGAGAGTGGCGAGAGAGGAGAAGGGGACGTGCGGCAGAGAGGGCATGAGCAAAAGAGAGGCAGAGAAGGGTAAAACGCACGAAAGAGGGGGAAGAGGGTTTACCCCAGCGCCGCCGTCCCAGCCGCCGTCGTCGCTGCCCGCCGCCGGCACCACCACCGTCTTCTTCTTCTCTGCACAGACCCGAGAGCACCAATGATGAACCAGAGAGAAGAGGGGAAAGGCGAGGGAGAAGAGCCCTCGCGTCAGGCTCTTTAACGCCACGGGTTTGGGTTCGGGTCTGGACCCGATCCGCCTCACCCTCAAAAAGCCGAGCGTAACATCATTAGTCATGCATGCACAATTATTTTAAACACACACATGAATCGCTCTACACACACGTGCATCCTTGTTTGAAACTAGACCAGGTCAGCTTAGTAGCATGCCTGCAACATTAGCCGTAACATGTGAATACGTGAACTCAGTGTAGTCCTTATGCAGGATCATTTTTAATTGTTTTCAAAATAAGCTTTTCAAAAGTACTTCAAAACCCAAGGTCATATGAGTCCCAACCTAGTCTAAGTCTTCTAAGACCTAACCCATAATTGGTCTTAGAGCCCACTAATTATGACCCATGCCCCATAGCTTAGACATAGCTGATCTCTTTAAAATTCTTCTGAATCATGGATATTGAATTGTGGATTTGAAACCTTATACTCTAAACTATAGTTCAGCCCTTGGAGAATTGAATCAAAGACCCTAGAACATGATTTTGGAGAATTAAATCACAGATCAAAATCATTGGATCTTGGATTTTGGAATTTGGAATATCGATTCTGAATTTCAATGTCATGTCATAATACCTTGTATCTCCATGACACTTTCTATTTCAACTTAGAATGCAAATCACATGAAATTTCTTGGATTATGATTCAGACTTAGATCCAAATTTTCCTAGATAGGTACACATTCCTTAATTGACCACCCAATAGAAACCAGACTTCAGTTCTACATGGTCTAGTTTACATTAATCATATTAGATTTAGTGCATTGATTTGCATTGATCTATGATGACCCAGACAGAACAGACATCAGATCTAATTCTACTTGTTCATAAGTCCACTTCTGAGATCTACTTAGATTTTAAAACATGCATCCTTTCAATATTAAGGCGTGTTTGCTTTCTTAGATTTTTGGATGGCATTTATACTTAGGAATTTGAAAATTTTAGTCCAGTCCTTGGCCTGATTACCCTTGGTAAAGAAACCAGGAACGGTCAGACTTCATACTAATAGATTTGGTCTCATCTCTCAAAATCTCGCATAAGGAAACAGAACCAGGTACAAGTAATTATATCTCATTTATATGGTCTGCATTTAGAATGAAAATTTTGCATATAAATACTCATGCTCTCTGTCATTCAATGAGATTCCCACAGGCATTAGGTTTTGAGAGAAAGTTGGATCTCTCTCGCCCAAAACACTAGTTGAAGAAGCTAGTGCCCTTTTCCGGCCAAAATCAATAAAAGGCACCAGCGCTCATCAATATTTTACAAAAAGAAGCTATCTATATAATTTTCAAAAGCTCAAGAAATTTTTTTGTGTTGTTTGGATTAAAATTCGATTTTTCTTTGTTCTCACGTGTAGCATTTGATGGCAGTTTTAAATTGAGGTTCTATAGTAATTTGATTTGTTTGATTCTTGCTTTGATTTATGATTTGCTCAATATTGCTGTTGTTTGGATGTTTGATATACAATACTGTTTTTATGTTTCTTAATTTTAAAACTTTCCAATTACTTGTGATCGTATCTAATTGACATATTTCAAATTGCCATGGTATCTCTGTTTGTTTTATATATATGATCTCTAATGTCTTCATACTTAGATCTTAGTAATCATCATTTTTTAATGACGTCTCTTCAAACTATTTGGTCATAGATATGTTGTCTATAGAGTTTGAGTTTGTAATGCCCACGTTTTCTTTTTTCTTTTTCTTTATTATTACAAAAAATTTTAATAAGGGTATAGGCTATAATTGGTAGATTCAATAACTGATAAAGATAGTTGAAACTATCAACTATATCATAAAGGGGGCAGCCATAGAAAGAAATGAATGGGTTACCAAAGATATACCCGGCTGGAAGCAGTAACTGAAAATATCAGAAAATTCGTATGGACGTATTGCTGGCCATATATTGGGCTTATTTAACCCCATACTGCAGTATGTTAGGTTCTCATTTGCTGCAGTCATAGGAAGAAGGGTTCCAACGGCTAACAATTAGGGAAAAGTGAGAGCTAACCCTTGTTTTCCTGCGTCTTGGGGGTGAAGATCAAGAGAGGGACTGGTCCACGTGACTGTCATCCGCGGCTTGGAAGATCTAAAAAGCTAAGGAGCTGTGGTGCTGACAGTCAAAAGCCAGGAGCTATACAGTTAGAAAGAACCTGGTAAGTGTTATATAGTTTCTTTTATAAATAATCTATATAGGTAGGTATATATATATATATCAAGCAAGGAGAATTCTACTTGGCGGGGCTGAAATTATACATGTAAATGCATGTTTTGCAAGAAAATCGTGCTAGACTGCCTTGGAACGACAGCCCTCTTGGCAGACTGAATTGACTGCAGCATAGAGCAATAAGGTATGGGAATACTCAGCTATGAGTGCAGTATGTATCCTTTGTACCTTTGTTGCTTGTTAATAACATCAGCCAAAAGAATATGTTCTTGGAGTAAATGAAAACATAGAAGTGCTTACGAGACACAAGCAATTGAAGGAAATGAATTTTATCAAATTTTACGAGCATTTTCCAAGTTCACAAGTAATTTTACAAGCACTTACATGTATGTGAGATTTTGATGCCACGGCACAAAAAAGAATACAAGCACATGCATTTTTTGCAAGAATTTTACAAATATTTTCACAAACACACACAATTTATGTGAGATTTTTGCACTTCACAAGCATGCAATACTTCACTGCATAGATTTTACAATAATTTTCAAGCATTTTCATAACCATCACATTAGTATTCACACTAGGACATTTTTTATATGTATCTCCTACAATAGATTTTCCTTTTCGAAAGTCTGATTTAAAAAATTTCATCATTTTTGGGATGGGTGTTTGATCTTTAAGCATGGTTCCTGATTCAATAGCAAAGATGACTATCTATGAACACTTGAACACAAGTCCAAATGGCTATTTTACCCTTCACCATGAGATTTCTATATTGATTTTCAAATACTTTTAAGAATAATGAGTCATTTCTAACCCAAACAAACACTTTTTACACCAACATTGAACACCTACACCAAGACCACCTATGTCGTCTAAGTTGGAATACCATTTGGATCCTATATCCTAACATCTCGACCTGAAAAGTGTAAATGTTTACTTAAATTTTTGACAATTGTCCAACATTTGAGCAATTAAGTCATTTCTCAACTTTATGTGACTCTATGAGTGGCCAAAGTCAGCTCACTAGTGTTATCCCAGTATGAAGCCAGCTCTCCTGTTGCTTAAACCAGCTCTCAAAACTCAAAACTGTGATCTTTTAGCTCAACCAAGTTGAAACAAGTTTGTCTTAATGTAGAAAAAGTTCATTTTACTCATTTTGAGTCACCCAGCCCAAGTTTTAGTCCTATACTAGCTTGCAGGTTGCCATTGAATCTTTCTTTCTCTTATTTTTGGGGGTTTAAGATGAATTTAAGCTCAACCTAGAAAAGTGAGCTAAAGCTGAGTTGAACTTGAACTCAAGCCAATAGAGTAAGCTAAAACTAAACTAGGACTATGTTTATCATGTATAAATCAAGATTCTTTTAGTCTGGTTTGAGTTCATTCATCCTGGTTTGAGTTCAATTCAGTTTTGAGTGTGTTCTTTCTCTTGTTTTCAGGGTGTTCAAGCTAAATATGAACTCAACCCAATAGAATGAGCTGAAACCGAGTTGAGATTATGTTTATCATGTGGAGGTCAATATTCCCTTAATTCGGTTTGAGTTTATTCCTTTTCGTTTTAGTTCAATTCAGTTGCAAAAGTGGTAGAGCTGATTCCTAGTACTTGCAACGCTCTGTAAACTACTATCAAGCTTAATTTTGGAAAATTGAAGCCAAATTTTTTATATTTCAGCATGTCCTTGCAGGTAAGTAATTTTTTTAAGCATGTGATCTCTGCCAATGAAAATTGCAATAAAAATTAGATTTCTATGTTCTTCCTTGATTTTCCCTTACAAACGTGTCATATACAACTTGGTAAAAATTTGTTTTAGATTTTAGAGAAATCTAAGATGAATTTCAGCAAAATTTTAACTGGAGCTAATCTAGAAGCCTGGCCACAGGCTAGTTCAGTTAGATCAAAAAAATGCATCAGAACTCCGAAAATACACAC
This sequence comes from Nymphaea thermarum, assembly GCA_011799765.1. Taxonomy (NCBI): domain Eukaryota; kingdom Viridiplantae; phylum Streptophyta; class Magnoliopsida; order Nymphaeales; family Nymphaeaceae; genus Nymphaea; species Nymphaea thermarum. The sequence continues at coordinate 121,318 of JAANDH010000524.1, forward strand.
ATGGGCAAATGGTCATTTCCTTTTTGAACCATATTTTTATGCATAAAACATATAATTTGGGTCACATATAGTGTGGTTTATGATTTTCTTTGATTTCTACAACCTCAGTTCAAGCCAATCTCCTTATTTAAACCCATTTTAACATAAAATAACACATAAGGGCATTTTGGTTATTTTCCATCATACACGTATTTTTCATAAAACGTAAGTTATGAGCCACATGAACCTAAGCTACCTTTTTCATGGATCTGGTAGGGTAGAGCCCAGGCTAAGCCTACATCAATTTTCTTATAAAACTAGATTTTCAGAAAACAACTAGATTGAGCCTAAGAACATGCAACTAGCATAGGTCTGAACCCAGTTTTTCAATCAAAACTGAACCTAGCCAAAGTCTGGTCCTTTCTTGGGGTCTTCATAACCTGAAGGCTGCACCATATAAACTTCCTCTATGAGAATGCCATTTAAGAAAGCATTATCAAAATCGAGCTGGCGAATATCCCATTTGAACTGAGCGGCCAAGGAGAGAAGCATGCGTACAAAAGTTGGTTTTATGACAAGATTGAACATTTCATTGAAATCAACACCAGCTTCCTGGAGATAACCTTTGGCCACGAGGCGAGCTTTAAGTCTAGCAATTGTGCCATCAGAATTGTATTTCAGCTTGTAGACCCACTTGGATTCAATAACATGAAGATGATCTAGATAAGGAACTAAGTCCCATGTGTGATTTTCCAGCAAAGCTCGATACTCGGCATCCATGGCATGTCGCCAAGCGGCAGATTGAGAGGCTTCCTTGTAAGTAGTAGGTTCATGGGTATTGGCAGAGGTTTGGGACTGGATGGTGATATAAGTTTTAGGTTTGAGATGACCGGTCATGGACCTTGTGATCATGAGATGTGTGTGAGAGGGTATGGAGACGGATGGTATGGTGAGCGGTAAGTGTGGAGGGCTTAAGGATGGATTTGCGGTGGTGGTGGGTGAAGGGATGGTGGCTATGTCAATGGGAGTAGGGAATGATGGTGGTGAGGAATGTGTAGGAGGGGAAAGGAGTTCTAAAGGGTGGGTAGTGACACTTGGAAGTGGGAGGTTGCAGGGATTAAACAACTCAGTTGTTGTGGTGGAAGCAGTGGATGGTGGTGAGGGAGTGAGGGTGGGAATGGGTGATTGCTCAAGCTGCTGGTTTGGTCGTTGGTTGATGGTAGTCGAGTTGGTCATTTGGTTTTGATGGTTTAGGTTCATGAGAAGAGGCTGCCATACATTGATGTCGACTAATATAAATCTTCTTCTCTTTGGGTTCAAAGCACATATAACCCTTGTGTTTGACACCATATCCAATTAGAACACACGCCTTAGTCTTCGGCTCCAACTTATCTCAAGTATAGGCTGTTAACATAGGGTAACATGTTGCACCAAAAATTTGAAACAACGAGTAGTCCGGTCAATGTTTGAATAAGATCTCATATGGTGTCTGTTGGCTGCCATGTTTTCTGGGGAGTCTATTTATAATAAATACTGCTGTTTGAAAAGCATCTACCCAAAAACGAGATGGCATCTTGGACCAGTTAAGCATACAAAGTCCCATTTCTACAACATGTCTGTGCTTTCTTTCAACTAACCCGTTTTGTTCGGGTGTGTATGGGCAGGAAAATCGACGGAAGATGCCATGCTTGGTTAGAAAAGTTTCAAGTTGAGTACTAATGAATTATCCTCCATTATCTGATTGGAGAATCTTAATTTTTTCTTGCAGCTGGTTCTCAACAATAGATTTGAAATCAACAAACATTTTGAACACATCTGACTTGTGCTTGAGGGGAAACAACTAGACAAAACGAGAGTAATCATCTACTAAAAGCAAATAGTAACTGAAATTTTCTCTTGACTCACATGGAGATGGGCCCCAGACGTCAGCATGAAGGAGCTCTAGAGGACGAGTTGTTTTGTGCACGGCTAGTTTGAAAGACAGCTTGTGAGCTTTTCCAATAAGACATCCTTCACAGACTCCATCTTCTTCTCTTCTTTATTTGAGAACTGAATAAAACCTTTAGAACAAAGAATTCCTATCGTTCTTTTATTTGTGTGTTCTAGCCGTTGGTGCCATGTGTCAAACTATGTAGGACGCTGGCTTTTATCTGCTAGTAACACTTCCTTTCTTGGTGGCTTAATCTCATATAGGCCTGCTCATGTCCTCGACCCTTGAACCAGTACTTCGCTTGTCCGAAGATCCTTCACACAGAATCCAAAAGGAGTAAACTCAAAAGTACAGTTGTTGTCTAATGTAAATTGACTTACTGATAGTAAGTTTTTGGTAATATGAGGTGCATGGAGAACTCGGTGAAGCTTAAGATCTCTACCGTTAGATTGGATCACCTTATTCCCAACATAAGAAATTGGAATGGAAGAACCATTGCCTACAATTATACCTTCGCCTCCTTGGAAGACCTGTTTTTCGGTCATCTGGGAGTCATCCATGGTAACGTGATTTGTTGCTCCAGTGTCGGGATACCATGTTTCGTCTTTAGCTTCTTCAAGCATCATGGCAGAGAACGCTTTAGGGACATCCCAACAATTTCTTGCAGTGTGTCCTTTCCTTCCACAATATTGACATTCAATGTTTGACTTTGTTTTGTTTCGTCCACCATTGTTATCAGCATTAGGAGGATAAAATTGGACTGATCGTCCTGGATTTTGAAGGCGATCAGCATAAGGAGGATGTATTGATCGTCCTTGATTTTGAAAACAACCTCCTCTTCTTCCATGATAAGTATTTCTCCCTCATCCCCTGTAGGCCATAAACGCAACATGTGTATTTTCAGATGTAGTAGATACAGACCTTTTTGACTTGAGAATCTGGATTCTCTGTTCTTGGTTGAGCAGCAAGTCGTATAAACCATTGAAAGTGAGCTTTTCAATGGTCGCACTGGTGGTTATGTATGTGACTAGGCTTTCATATTCTTTTGGAAGCCCATTCAACGTAATCTGAATTAAATCTGGTGTCGAGACCGGATGACCAGCAGCGACAAGGGTATTGACAAGAGATTTCACATGATCCAAGTAGGAAACCATGTCACCACCGTCCTTTTTGATAAAGTTTAACTCCTTCTTCAGCATCATGATACGGAGAGGAGTATGCGTACCATAAGATCTTTCCAATTCGACCCAAGCTTCGTGAGCAGTTTCAACATGAAGAATTTGTCCAAGCACCTGTTCCGAAACCGTCACCATTATCCAACTCAAAGCAAGCTGATCGGAGCGATGCCAAGATTCGTATGCTGGATTTTCTTCGATTCGATTTGCTGCTTCTATGTATTGTGATGGGGCAAGCAGTGATCCATCGACGTATTTCATGAGTCCTTGGGATCGCATTAACGTTTGAATTTGACCACGCCAGTGAAGATAATTGTCTTTGTTCAGCTTGATAGACACTAAGCTGGAGGCAGTTGCTGACGCCATAGATAAGTAATAGAAAGAGGAAGATAATACACAACAAGGAGCAAGTTCTCAAACGAACTCCTCTGTTTCAGATAATGAAGGTTGGATTGCAGATAAGGCCAGAAAACCGGTTGCTAAAGAAAAATCTATATCACCTCAACGCAAGGTCCAAAAAATCTGAAATTTTGTAGGAAGAATCCTCAGATGTAGACAATTCCAAAGAGCCCTAGCTCGACCCCTCGTGTGTTCGGAGTTGACAGCACCGGCCAAAATTGCAACAGGGTTTTTCTTGGAGGGAGATGTGATCTGTTCTGTTTTGTTTTGGAAAATCACTCGATCGCCCAACAAATTGCAAAACTGCAGAAATCAACTCAAATCTTACACCAAGTTAGCAGAAGAATGATTCCAGACACTTGGAAATCGGATGAGCTCTTGCTTGATGGCTCTTGTGTCAGGAAAGGGGATGTGACGGTGATCCTTTGTTGTCTATTGCAGAACCTCTAGAACACCAAGCAGACTTTCAAATTTCAGGGGCTCACTCGAGCAACCTTCAAAAATTTTGAAAATGGGCAAGAATGATTTCCAAACACCTGGAAATCTGATGACGTCTTGCTCGACGGCTCCTGTGGCCAGACTTGATCACGCTGGTGGATTAAAGGGCCGCTGGACAGTCGGTATTTCCTCTGTTCAGCGGTTTTGGACACTTCTCAGGCATATGCTAAATTTCAAACATGAACTAGACAGAAGGGATAAACCAACGATTGTTTCCCAGGCTCATTTAGAGAAAAGGCTCTGATACCATATTAGAAAAACAAGATAATGAAGAAAATAATATCTCCTTCCACACTTAAACGTGTGAGGTTCGACTCAATTTATATTGACATTCATTTGTATGTTACAATTGTAAGTTATGGTAATAATGATAAATATTTAAGAATACAGATATGAAAATGATTCAATCTGGAAGGATTATCACGTAACCGCAGATGCTGTATCCTGTGATTGTGTATTGATGAGGCTGGCTGTCAATTTGGATCTGCCATTTTATTTGCAATGGCTGGACAGCAATTCTTGACATAGTTGGTGTCAACGGTTGGACAATTAGCCTTAACACACTGAAGTCCTGAAGTGTGGTCGGCCTCCCACCTTTTGAGAATTTAACGCGCGGTTAGGTTTTGTCAACCTGCTGACCATTTTTATATTGACATTAAATTCACTTTCTTCACATGATAAAATTGTTTTTTCATTTGCAGTTCGTACCGCTAATTAAAAAACCAGCAAAAGAAGACATATCCTATCAAGTCTTCGTGTATTTAAAATCTCCGCACACATTGCTGCTTCTACCCAAAAAGACAAAAAGATATTTATATTCTAAATTAAACAAATATTTAAAGTGATGCCCATATTATATTTTTTTTTCATAAGGTTAATTTCAATATCAACCAACTCCACTTCAGTAGTAAACCTTGTCCAGCCTGTGAATTCATGTCCTCTCCATCATTTTCTTATTTTCATACGTGAATATTATTTCTTGGGGATGGAGAGAACATGAATTCACAGGCTGGACAAGGTTTACTATTGGAGAAGAATTGGTTGATATGGATATCCTTGTAAAAGAAAAAAAATAATAGTATGGGCAATATTGCTTTGCATATTTGTTTGGATTTAAAGTACTAATATCTTTTTGTCCTTTTGAACAAGAGCAGCAATATTTTCTGGTTCTTACGTAACAGGGCAGGTATTAAATAAGAGAAAACATGACAGAATACGTCTTTGTTTGCAGGTTTTTTGACTGGCGCTACCAACTCGAGATGAAAAGACAAATTTAACGTTTGAGGAAATTAAGGGAATTTAGTCAACATAAAAACGGTCATCGGTTTGGCAAAAACGGCCACAAGTTAATTTTTCAGTGAGTGGGGACACTTTGGGAGAGTTCAGTGGCCTGATCCTATAAATGGTGGCCATGTGAACCATCGCTAACAAGGAAAGCAGCACCAGTGAAGAATAAGAGAGGAGAGACAAATAAAGAGAGAAGAGGGAGAGAGCCTGTGATGAACGATGATCGAAAATGGAGGGAAAGAAAGAAGATGTTAGGTTCAGTGCAAACAACTTCTTGGAGGGGCAACCAATCGAAACAGCGGCGCCAAGCTAGGAAAAAGACTACAAGGAGCTGCCACTGGAGCCCCTTTTTAAGGCCGGGGAGCTCAAGTCATGGTCCTTTTGGAAGGTTGGGATCACCGAGTTCATGGTCACTTTCCTCTTCCTCTGCATAACCATCCTCGCCGTCATGGGAGTTAAAAGGTCCCCTAGTCTGTTTGGCACTACCAATATCCAGAGTATCGGTTGGACCTTCGATGGCATGATCTTTGTCCTCGTCTACTGCATCACTGGCATTTCTGGTATAGCAACCCTCTTTCTCTGTCTTTTTTCTCTCTCTCCATACCCCTCTCCCTACCTTCAATGGTGGCGTTGAACAAGTGGGAACATAAGCCCTACGGTGACGTTTGGGCTGTGGCTGGCGAAGGCCATCTTCTACATGGCGATGTAATGGCTTTGGGCTATATGCGGCAAATGCGTGATCAAGGTCTAGGAAAAGAGCCTGTATGAGACAGAAGGTGGTTGACTCGTTTGGAGGTTTCAGGATGGGGAACGATTGGCTTTTAGATTGGGAACAAAGAAGAAGGCATCAGGTAGTGATGGGATCAATTAGAAACCAAAACTTGGAAGGGAAGGACATGAACATGCTGAAGAGGGAGACGTGTGGTAGCATGCGCGCTATGGCCATCTTCTTCTTGCTTCTCGATTACTGAATCATCAAGCCGCTTCTCTCCTCCAACTGATGGCAAGGTGATATCTAAAGCGAAAATTGGATGTTTCAGTGTTTTCATAATCAATAAAAAGAACCTTGAAGCTTCCACAAACTGAAACCCTGTTTTTCATTTCTAGTAGTGTTCAGCACTCGGCTGAAACTTAGCCAAAACAATCTCAAGCTCTACTCTTGGGTTGAGGAAGTTAGGCTGAGCTCATTGGCTGATCTCCCTCAAGCTCGACTAAACCTGCATCCCTACTTATTAACAGCTGAAGATTAAAGAAATTACGTTTGTCATTTTGAAAATTATGAATTTCTAAAGCATAGAAGATGATTCCAACTAGCACGATTCAATTCCTATGAATGAAATTCATAGCTTTCAGGGTGAATCTATCATAAACTATTGTCATGCATAGAAAGTTTAGAATCCCACAATGACCACAAGAAACTCTTAGGAGTTGTAGGGCTCTAATACTCTGGTAAGACATATGGACCTACTAAAATAATCATTGCATGGGAGTCAAGATGACTCTAGGTGCAGGTGCAATTGCAGCATTGACACAACACAAATCCATGGTTAGCAACGTGAACTCAGTCAAAAGACCATGGATGTCCAATTCTTCTGGGGGCATTTGTTCATTTCTAATTTGAGATCCAAGGTGATATGAGATCACCAAGGAAAGTTACTAAGAAAAAAAGTGAATTGAACAAGAAAAAAACCCTAGAAATTGAAAAAAAGAAATACAAAAACTATCCCTTGCCTCACATCCCTTACAAGCAAAGACACCTAATGGCGGGAGTACAATCATGATCAAGATATGGAGAAATTTGGGTGTTTTGTGCCATCTTTTAGATCCATCCTATCCTTTGAGGAAGAAGACAAAGTAGACAGTGAAGACAGATTGCAAAAGATAAAACTTGATGGAATGCAAAGGATGCAAAAAAGAATAAAAATAGTGCTAAAAAAGAGAAGATAGGCAAATTTACTTGGTTCTATGGATTGAATCACCTACATGCATGATGAGAAAGGTTTTTCCACTATATCAAATCATGGTGAAAATCTTCTTTGTTATATAATGGAGCAATAGCTCCATTCTCCCTTTTATTTTAGGTAAGGTTGGAATATTTCCTTGATGGTCAATGCCACATATGATAACATTAGCTGTTGAGATTTCTTCATAACATTTACCAACGTCAAAGTTATCTCCAAAGTCACCTGGTTGACTTGCCTCTTCTTTTGTTGGGAGTATTTATCACCTTCCTTAATTAATGCAATTTGTTTATGCAGCACAATCAACTGAGTAATCTCCTTTGCGATCGGTTGAGCCAACTAGATTGGATTTCTCAATATCTTTTCTATTTGAGTGTGGAGCCTGATCCATACTTGATAGCTTTGTGGTTTTGCATGTATTCTATATTCTATCATAATAATGAAAAATGCTCTCTGTGGTGGCCGTGGAGGTAGGAGAATCTTGTCTCCTTATAAAACTTTATGTGCTCTTTGTGTTTCTCTTCTTTTGGTTTCTATTCTCTTGATGCATTAAAAGAGTGTGAGAGACTCTGGTTCCTAACATTTCACCATATGATTTTCACCAAGATGGATTTGATCTTTCAATATCTTTCCAACCTCCCTCCCCTACTTCCGCCCACCTTTTACAACCCTCCTTAATTAACACATGTTTTTTAGTTAGTCCGATTGACTCGTGGTCTCCTTTGCAATCGGTTCAGCCAGTTGGAATTAACACATGTTTTTAGGCAATACAATCACCTCTGGGGTCTCCTTTGCAATTGGTTCAGCCAGTTGGATTGGATCTCTCAATATATTTTCACCATCTGATATCCTTTACAATCTATTAAGCTAGCTCCCTTCATGTCACTAAGGAGTCATTTGCAGCATAAACATTTTGTGAGTGTTTCATGAATCTGACGCAAAGGTTGAATACAGTCATATAATACTTGTTTTAGTATTTCACTAATCTACCTTAATATTTGTGACAAATTCATGAAACATTTCCAAAGTGTTCTTGTTGTCAAACGGTCTCAAAGTTCATCTACTGTGTTTAAAAAGAAAAGCACTATCCCCGTCTCCCCAACTTGTCTTTCTCCCTTCCTTCTTTTCCTACAACGTTTTACTACCCTAGGTTACTTACACACATCTCTCCCTCCCTCCCTCCCTCTCTCTCTCTCTTTCTCTCTCTCTCTCTCTTATTCACTTCACTAATGTTTTTTGCAGTCCAATACGATGAGCAAGTTTAGTAATCATTTTTACATTTGCATTTTAATTTTATTAACTTAGTTCTTTAAAAGTTTAATATTTCTTATGGTTAATAATTTAAAGCTTTTTAAACAATAAGTTTGTTGTTCACATCTACATTTACACTTCATTTTTTAATTAGTTTTTTCAGTTTAGTTCTTTAAAAGTTTAATACTTCTATCTTTCATAAATTTCAAGTTTATAGGTTTTGATATATAATGTTTTAAAAATTTTGCTTTGTTTTGTTAAATAATCTGCAAGATAGAGATGACAAGGGTCACCAAAATGTTGAGGATATAGCGGGCAAAAAGGAAGTGGTGTAGACCTGCTATATTTATAATGGTGAGATAAATCACCGGTATAGTGTATGCTTCTTACAAACAAAAAAGTGACTCAAAACGTTTTTTAAAAAAACACCTTGAGGCAGGGCTGTGAGGCGCATGCATCCCTGAAGCGTGAGCCTCATTTGGTAGAGGCGTACACCTCCATTAGTGGCACGTTCAATACTTGAGGCGTAGCTTCACATGTAGCCCTAATTAACCACTTTTGTATCCCTAAATCCCCTATTCTCAATCCAAATCACATATGAAATTCAACCATCGCTGCTTCACGCTGTGAAATTGTTAGAGGTTGGAGGCTGGAGTTGCGGCTGGTGGAGGCTTGGAGCCATCGCCCAACGTCAGAAATCCTTTGCAACTGTAAGTCTCTTTGAATCTCTTTCTCTCCATGGCTGATATAATCCTCTTTGAGTCTCTTTCTCTCCATGGCTGACACCAAACATAGGTTGCCACTTTTCTCTCTCTGTCTCAATCTCTGTCCATGGCTGGCACTGGCCATGGCCACCCTCTCAGCTCTCTGGCTGCTAGAGGTTCCGCCCTCTACTCGTCTGCGTAGTGTGTATGTTGCTGAGTGATTAGTGTGTCCCACAACATCGGCACAACTCCCAGTCTCCCACACGGCAAGCCTTACACTAGCTTCAGTTGGATTCTGTTTTGGGTTTCGTTCATAGCCAATTTTTAATTTTTTTGGGAATCTACACCCAATTCTAAATGCTATTATACTATTATTTAAACAAAAGTCCTGTTTCCATTACCAACAAGATCAAACAAATTTAATTCCTTGATATAATATCATAGTTTAATAGTGCATTGAGGTTTCTTTATTAATTTTTTGTGCTAATTAGTAAATTCTTATTTTCTTCATCCCTTTAACTTTTACAGCCTTATAATTCAGTAGTCCTACGTTGATCATCATCTCTTTCAATAATCAAGGTATAAAAAATATGAAGCTTATCACTTTTTTTTTCTCTTTCATGAAGACCGGAAAGGTATTTCTACCATGATTAGCCACAAACTTGATGGAAGAAAATTCCATATGATTTTCTTTAACTATGAAGAAACTAAGGTGCATTTTTTACAATATTGAAACATTAAATGTATTTTCTAATAATTCCAAATTCTATGTACCGATTTTAAAGATTTCATTTCTTATACACAATAAAATTTGGGGGCACTAAATGGGCGATGAGGTTAGTTTCATTTTGCTGCCTAACCTTTCTAAAAGGTAGTGGTGTCAATGCCAACCCTTATCTTCTTCTCTTTTATTTAGTATGGTTACCATGTTAAAGGGCATGACAATGGTAATTGATGCATTGTGGTAGACAATCCTTTTATATTTTTTATGTGTTTTTTCAATAGTTGTTTTGCATTAAATTTGTAATATGTTGTTACTTGTTAATAATTCAAAATTTTTTGTATGGTGTTAATATTTGGGTATGTTTTGTAATTTGAGCTTTTGCATACATGTAATTGAACTCATTGGATGCTTATTGAATTGTATTTGTATCACATTGTTTAGGTTTGAAAAAAAATGTCATGGCGAGATCCAGCATAGGAACATTGTGTTGAAGAATATCCCAATGATAAAGAAAAAAGGGAAAACTTGATATGCAATTGTTGTAAAGAAACTTACCAAGGTAGTGTTTGTAGAATGAAACAAGACTTGGCTGGAACTAAAAAAGATGCTCAAGCATGTGACAAAGCACTACAAAGTGTTGTATAATTTTTCAAAAATTATTTGCAAGAACGAAAAAGTGAAATATAAAGAAAAAAAGACAAACTTGAATTGCGTAGAAATGAATGTTTGGATGAAGGAATAATGAGTGGTGTCCTTACATCTCCCAATATCCGTAAGCTTGGAATTTCATGAGGCACAATGGATCAATTTTATTACTTCAAGTATGCGACAACCAACAATCAACAATACCTTGAAGAAAGAGGAAAGGAAGCAAGTATATTTTGCCATAGGTCAGTTCTTTTTTGCAAATGCTTTATCATTTAACTTATGTAATAATCCATACTTTGAGAGAATGATTGAAGCTGTGAGAAATTATGGTCGAGGATTGAAACCGCCAACCTACAATGATATGCAGACTTCAATCCTAAAAGAAGAAGTTGATAAAGTACAAATAAAATTAGAGGAATACAAGAAGACATGGTTGAAGACTGGTCGTACCATAATGGCAGATGGCATGACTGATGGTAAAAGTAGAAAGTTGATTAACTTTCTTGTAAATAATCCTTCGAGTACAGTTTTTTAAAGTCTTATGATATTAGTGGTGTAAAAAAGACTGCTGATAATTTGGTAAAATTATTTATGGAGATAATTAAAGAAGTTGGAGAGAAAAACGTACTATAGGTAGTTACTGATAATGCTGCTAACTATAAAGCTGCAAATATGAAGTTAAAAGAAATTAATGGCTTTAAGTATATTTTTTGGACACCTTGTGCAACTCATTGCCTAGATTTGATTCTTGAAGACATTGCTAAGATACATTTGCATAAGGAAGTGATTAAAAAAGCAAAAGTTGTAAGTACATTTATATATTGACATACTTGGGCATTAAATTTGATAAGAAAATATACAAATGGTAAAGAACTTCTACAGCCTGCTATTACATGTTTTGCTACTTCGTACCTTACTTTACAAAGTATTCATACAAACAAAATAGCATTCGAGAGCATGTTTTTGTCTCTAGAATTTCAAGACAGTGATTATTATATAAAAAATCTCAAAGGCAATGAGGTAATGCGAATTGTTACTCAAGATGAAGGGTTTTGGAAGACAATGTAATATATTATTAAAGTTACATTACCATTAGTGAAGGTGTTGAGAGTTGTTGATTCAGATGAAAATCAAGTTACGGGATTTTTGTACAATCATATGAGAAGGGCAAAAGAAGAAATAACATACAATGTAGATAATGATAAGAAAAAGTATACACAAATTTAACAAATAATTAATAATAGGTGGGATAATCAAATGCATCACTGTTTACATGCTGCAGGGTATTATCTAAACCCGCATTTTCATTGTGACAATGATGTCCTCAAGAATAGAAGAATAAAGGCTGGGCTAATGGAATGCTTAGACATTATGGTGCCTACTATAGAAGAAAGATGTGATATTTTAGTTCAACTTGATTCATATGAAAATGAAGTTGGTGAGTTCGGCAAATTGTTAGCAATTGGAACAAGAAAGAAAAACATCCTGGTACATTTCTTTTATTGTTTTGATTTATATTGTGAACTTATGAGTGGATCAAATGAAGTTATCTAAACTATTCTTCCTGTTTATTTTTGTCAGCTGATTGGTGGAATACATTTGGCGATGATACAAAAGAATTAAAGAATTTTGCTATGAGAATTCTCAATCTTACATACAGTGCATCAATATGTGAGCGTAACTCGAGCTCATTCTCTTTGGTAAATAAATGAAACTTTCAAATCATTTATTTTGCTATCACTCAAATGTTTTTTATAATTGTCAAAATGATTAACTTATGCTATTATATGATAGGTACATACAAAAAGAAGAAATCACCTTGACAAATAAAAAACTTAATTATTGGTTTTTGTCATGTATAATATGAAGTTGAATGAAAGAGAAGTGAGAAAGAAAAGTACAAAAGATCCATTATGTGTTGATACTATTGATTCAGATGATGAATGAGTTGTTGAACAAGATGATTCTATTTTACCACTCTCATTAGATGATTCTTGGTTGCACTCATCGTTTGAGATGGAAGACATTAATATCTTCCATTTCAAAGATATATCAAGGTCTATGAAAAAGCGTAAAAGTGCTTCATCTTCTCAAAGAAAAGTGTTGGCAAAGGTAATGCTATATGTTTGTAACTTTTGAAATAAAGATAAGAACATTGTCTTTTTTCTTTACTAACTATCATATTTTGTTGTGTGTCATTGTTTTTACATAAATGTAAAACAATAATAGAAGATTTAGAACATGAGAGTTTTGATGATGAAGCAACTGAAGAAGAAGATGAACCTATTCAATATATGGATGATTAAAATGACGATGAACTATCGTCCATTAAAGAAGATGACAATGATGAAGACACAATTGACCAATTGCCTACAAAAATCATTTGAACTTTGTTAAATATCACTTGATAATTGCACAAATTAGTTACTTTTTTTTAATTTTTCTACGTATACATATTTCAATATGCTTATATTATTGTTCAACAATACTTGTTATTTACTTATTCTCTTAGTTGATATTATCATCTGAATCTTGGTTATTTGTTTTTCAATAATAATTCTATGACATTTAATTGTTTAGGACAGGCCGTGTTATGAGCCAATTATGCAAGCACTCTTTGTACTATGTATGTTATGACATTATATTTATTTGGATTTACAAATTATTGTGGTTTGCATATGTTGTGTATTGTTCTTTATTGATATGCTTAGTATTGTAGTCATTTTTTTCAGTTTTATTATTATTTTTATAAATAATATATAATTCATAAATTTGTCCATGAAGCTTATGCTTCAATTAACGCATTGCCTTGCCTCGCCTCATGAGAGGCTCAATGCCTCACCTCCCTTCCTCGCCTTTTACAACATTGGTATAGTGTTTGCAGTTATCTCTAGTACTGCGACTCAAGTCAGTAAAAGCAAGTGTTTAGTAGAGCTTTAAAATAGTCAGTAATACTTTTTGCTTTAATGTTGTGGAAAGTTTTGCTTCCATATTTTATAACAGTGATATATATCACAGCTATAACATTTTTTTGTAGCGCTGTAATACTTTGTTTTCTTTAATTTTGTAAAAAACTTGGCCTCCAATGTCATTTTTTTCAGTGTCATTCATGTGCATACTTTTACTAAGGTGATTAAAAACAATAGTGAAATTAGTATTAGTGACATTCTCTACTTTGACGTTTTTTTTCACATTAGAAAAAGCATCAATAAAGCTTTTAGTGACGTTTTTTTTGGTACTACTAAAGACTTGCCTTTTTGTTTGGGTAATGGATCCGTCCCAAAGAAAGAGCAAGAGCTTCACAATGGACATGACAAGACTGAAACGACAAACTCCCGCTTTTCATGTCCCTTTCTTTGTCCTCTTAGATCTTGAATAGACAAACAAACACAATAACAACCAAAAGCACTTCGGTATCTCCTCCCTACATATACAACTAGGAAGAAGGTCACCAACCATAATATTGTAACAAATAATCATTATGGCAAAAACTTTATTCAAAAGTAACCATAATCTTGTAATAAGTAACCATTTCATATTCTGTTTCAAATAAAGCAGAATTAGCAACTGCGACAAAAAACTGCAATCGAAACAACAATTGGAAGTATCGACAGCTTGCCACGCTCTACGGCTGGCCCATTGTTAAAAATGTGAAATAGTGTTATGATTAAACCAAAACAATACACAGCAGCAACAACTTTGGTGCCACATCATTACCTGACATACAATAATTTCCTACAAACAAATGTTTTGCCACCAATATGGTTTCATTGGTTTAAGTTATAGGGATCTAACCAGAAAATGTTGTTTTTTTCCTTAGAGATTGACCACTTTTCATTGCATAGTTACTACTATAAAAGTTTTTAACTAATCTGTCTAATTTACCTATTTAATTTGATGGTAACTGGTGAGGTCAAATACAAAAAAAATCAATGGGCTTGTTCCCCTGCTTCTAGAGTCTGTACAGTCCTTTGCTTTGTCATGTACTTTCTTTGTTTATGTTGAGTCTTGCTATAATCTTTAGTGTTCACCTGTGTCGGAGCACCTCCCAAAACCGGCCCCAAGTGTAAGATTGAGATTCCTTGTTTTGATGGTCGGCATGAGAATTCTGTAAGTGGCTTCGGCCATCATTTGTAAGTAAAGTGTAAAAACTTACTTGCTTTCCCTCGTGATGTACTCAACTGTTTAAGTGAATATATTGCGAGTTTTCTTTCCACACTCTTGTGTATTTTGTGTCTTGAGTTTTCGAAAAAAACGTTCAAGTGATATGTGCCCACTTGAACGAGGCAAAGGTTTGCAGCTTACTGGCGAGAGTTTGCCGCACCGCACGGTCCGAAGGAGTCAGCCCATGACAGGGCTACAACTTTGTTATATCGCATCTTTCTTTTGACTTTTAAGTTCAAGTTAAACGAGCTATATCTCAAAGCAAACTTGCTATGATTCAATTTTCAACACTAACATGAAAATACCAAATTTTTACCCCAAAAAAAGAAGAAAAAATTATGACGTGATATATCGCATCTTTCTTTTGACTTTTAAGTTCAAGTTAAACGAGCTATATCTCAAAGCAAACTTGCTATGATTCAATTTTCAACACTAACATGAAAATACCAAATTTTTACCCCAAAAAAAAAGAAAAAATTATGACGTGATTTCTCCAAATTCTGGACTGTTTTCTCAACATCCACGTCCTATGATGTTGTGTGCTTCTCAGAGGACAACAATCATTTGTTCAGATTAAGGATGATGGTGTTCTTCAATATTGGCATTAATAAACAATAGAATCGACATGATCAATTCGATTCTTGATCAGAAACCTAACGCCAATGCCCAAGAGACAAATGCTGCAAAAATAGATGAGGATGACCCTCGTCTTCAACAACTTCCTTGCCAGCAGCAGCCCAAACATCGCAGCAGGCTTTATGTGCACTCCTCTTCACTGCGACCATTAGAGACAGAGAGGACGTGGAGGTGGGAGAGAGAGAAGAGAGAGAGAGAGAGGGAGAGGGTTGCTATACCAAAGATGCCAGTGGTATGGTAGACGAGGTCGAAGGTCCTACCCCCGAAGCCCAAGTGATGCCCTGGATGGTTGTCATGCCGCACAAACTAGGAGACATTTCGATTCCCGTGCATGATCGCGAGGAAGGTGATGTAGGGGAAGAGGAAGATAGACATGAACCAGAAGGACCATGACTTGAGCATGCCAGGCTCGCACATGAGTGCCAACGGCGGGTCCTTGTAGTCCTTGCTTCGCACCACCATTTCGATTGGCTGCCTTAGATTAAGTGTCAACAAGTTTTTGGAGAGGCAAACAATCGAAACAGGGAGGCAATACTAGGAGAATGTATGCAATGAGCCACCAACAGTGCTCCTGTTTGAGCCCGGCAAGCTCAAGTCATGGTCCTTCTGGTTCGTGTCCTTCTTCTTCTTCTTCTACATAACCATCCTCACCGTCATTGGTGTTAAAAGGTTCTTGAGTCTGTTTGTCACTGCCGACATCTGTGGTATGATCTTCACCCTTGCCTACTGCATCGCCGGCATTTCTAGTATAACAACCCTCTCTCTCTCTCTGTCTGTCTTCTTTCTCTCCATTCCCCACTATCTTTAACGGTGGTGTTGAACAGGTGGAGAGATACATAAGCCCTTGCGTGATGTTTGGGTTGTTGCTGGCTAGGTGATGAGGGCCGTCTTCTACATGGTGACACAGTGCTTGGGGGCCATCTCTGGTATGATTCTCTCCCTCTGTTCTAATTTTTTTTTGTCATCTCTCTGCCCGTTCGATGGATTCCCACATGGGGTTTTGGATCCAATTTTGGCTTTGCCAGCAGATTTCAATGAAAAGAGGCAAATCGAAGGCTAATACAGGCTTCATTCTCGGAGCCATCAAAGCAAAGCTCTAATAGTGTTCTGCACTTAGCTGAAGCTTAGCCATGCCAATGCGAAGCTCTATTCTTCAGTTGAGGAAGCTAAGCTGAGCTCAAGCTCGTCTACCTATTCCTGACTCGTGTTTCAACAGCCCTATCTCCCTCAAGTTCAACTAACATGCATCCTTACTTATTTCTCCTACCACCTAGCGATTAAAGAAATTAAGTTTGTACTGAAAATTTTAGTTTCTAAAGCATCTGTTCAACTTTACTTGCCATTAGTATGGAAGTTGATTCTAACTAGCATGATGCAATTCCTATGAATGAAATTCATAGCTAAATACACAGATTTGGAGTGAATCTGTCACGAACTATTGTCATGTAGGGCATTTTTGTTTACCTCAGATTTTAGATCTGAGGCCGGATCTTAGGGAGAGATCCAAAATAAAACAAACGATAGATCTCTATTCCATGGATTTCAAATCCACAAGAAGGCTGAAATCCATGGGTTAGAAATCAGACCACCCCTCCCACCCTGGGCAGAAGGTAAACTCCTTCCATGCTCATCAACTACCTCCCTTTCTCACCACCAAAGAACCTGTGATACAAAAACGATCTTCTAAATAGTCATTGCATGCGAGTGAAGACAACTCTAGCTGTAGGCACGGTTTCAGCATTGACACAACAAAATTCTTGGTTAGCCATGTCAACTCAGTCAAAAAGACAATGGATATCCAACTAGGAGGCATTTGATTAGTTTATATTTGAGATCCAAGATGACATGAGACCATTATGGAAAGGCATTGAGAAAAAACAGTGAACTAAACAAGAAAAGAGCTCTAGAAATTGAAAACACAAAACTACAAAAAACTGCCATAGCTTGCGTCCTTGACAAGCAAAGGCACTAATGGTGGGAGCACAATCATGATCAAGATCCAGAGAAATTTTGGGTGTTTTGTGTCACCCTTTTAGACCATCCTATCCATTGAGGACAAGGAAAAGCAGGGGTGAAAAACCTATTGCAAATAATGAATCTTGATGGGATTCAAATTGCACAAAAAGAAGGCTTAAAGGAGTTAGATAAACAAATTTAAGTGGTTCTATGGATTGAATCACCTACAGGCATGAGAAAGGTCTTTCTACTACATGAAACCATGGTGGAATGCTTCTTGTTATATAGTGGAGTAATAGCTTAATTCTCTCTATTATTTTAGGTAAGGTTCTGATATTTCCATGATGGTCATTACCAAATATGTTAACATAAGCTATCGAGATTTTTTCACCAGATTTACCAATTATCTGCAAAGTCACCTGGTTGAGTTGCCTCTTTCTTTTGTTGGGAGTATCTACCACCTTCCTTTATTAATGTATGTTTTTTAGGCAAAGCAATCGACGACTAATCTTCTCTGCAATCAGTTGAGCCAGATGGATTGGATCTCTCAGTATCTTATCAACCCCTGATTTCCTCTGCAATCCATCAAACCAACTGGATTGGATCTCTCGATGTCTTCCGGATTCGAATTGGATATCCCCTTAGTGTATTTGCTTTTTTAGATATTGACATATTCAGATTGTAATATGAATAAACAAAAGTCATATCCAAAGCCAGATCCTAATTTGAAATCCAATTTCATAATCTGAATCCCAACTGAATGCAAATTTTATATTCAAACCCAAATTCAAATCCAAATTTTGAACTGAATTTTGTTGAGTTTCAAAATGTAGAGCATTAGATATAAGATATTTGTTTAAAAATAAATCTGATTGTTATCCGTTTCAGAATCTGATTGGATATTTATGTATATCTGAATTCTATCCCGACCCAATTTCTTAATCAGATATTAATTTTTTTTGTACCAATTTTTTTGGAACAGTTCAATGAGATATGTGATCCGAATTAGATATATTGACATCACTAGCCCCTACACACACACACACAAAAAGAAAAAAAAACAAGGTTGTTGTGTGTCCCAATTTGTTTTGAGAGGCACCAAATTCCAAGTCTAATTCTTCTCTAGAGCATTCAATTCTTCTTTCATAGCATTCTTTTCACTGAACATGTTTGATGACCTCTTCAAAGTTTTTTGGTTCAGTGTAGAGATAAGTATTGAGGACATGGCTCCTATAGGTTTGTGAGAGATGTTTAAGGGTTAAGCATTGGTCAATGGGGTGGACTCGGTCTATAGTGAGGTAGGTGCAATAATCACTGAGTTATGTAGGTGGTCTAGTAAGGCGGGCTAATAGAGGCACATGTTGGTCTTCAAGGGATATATCTTGAGGTAGAGTTGTAGGTTCTTTAAGGACAGAGTTAGTAACAGGTTGAGGAGCTTCAATAGGTGAGTTGGATGAGCTAGGGCTACAAGATGAGTGTGGACTACCATGAGTGATAGGTATTTGTGGTTCGAGGAAAGGGTTCATGATAGGTCGAACAAGTTTAGTGATAAGATTGGAGGAGTTCATGAAACTGCTATTGGTTTTCTCCCCCTCATTTGGTGCCTCAAAGAATGGTTCCTACTCAAAAAATTTAACATCATAGGAGACAATCAGTTTTTAGACTTAGTATCATAACATTTATAACCTCTTTTTTTGCTAGAATATAAAAAAAACACACTTAATAGCTTGTTTCTGAAACTTATTTCTAATATGGTCTTGAATATGCACATAATATTTGCAGCCAAACACTTTTAGATGTTGAACAGAGCGCTTTCTATCAAGAAGAAGGTGAATAGGGAATTCATAATTTATTACTGGAATTTGGTATTCTGTTAGACAGGTACCATGCAATGGCAATATGATCAGTCCAGAAACAACCAGGAACATTCATATGCATCAAAAGAGCACGAACAATATTAAGTAATTGACAGTTTTTTCTTTAAGCAAATCCATTTAGCTAAGGCATCCCTGAGCATGTGTTCTAAGGTTCAATGCCTTTCTTTTGCCATAAATGACTTTGGAGCGTCATTGACATAATTCCAACCATTGTTAGACCAAAGTTTTTTAATTTTCACACTATACTGAGTTACGTTCATGTTATAATAGTCTTCAAAGACCTTAGGCACCTCACTTTTATTGTGAAGAAAGTGGATCCATGTCATTCTAGATTTATTATCAATGAAGGAAACATAGTACTTGAATCCTACATAAGAGGCCCTAGGAGTAGGTCTCCGAACATCAAAGAAAACAAGATAAAAAAAATTAGAGGACCTTTTACTAGTAGTGTGGAAAGGTAACCTTGTAATTGCGAATTCACAAGCATCACATGCACAATTTTCAATGACAAGATTTGGAATAAGCCACTGCAAACTGCTGTTTGATATGTGGCCAAGCCGGGCATGCCACTTCTTGTAGCCTGACTCGTTCAAGTTGTTCCTACTAGTAAGAAAGCATCAATCCATGACATAGAGACCACCCTATTCTCAACCGCTACCAATCACTTTCTTTGTGCCCTATTCCTGAAAAATCACCTCCTTTGATGAAAAAATAACCACGCAGTCATGAGATTTGGTTAATTTGCTAACAAATATTAAGCTAGCACTTATTTTTGGAACATACAAGATAGTAGACATGATTCCTTTGTCAAAAAACTAGTTTTGCCAATGCCATCAACACTAATCAATCGGACTCTCGTCAGCAGTAAAGACAGACTGTTTTTTTCTTTGTCCATCTCACCTAGGTTTGTTGGGTTACCGGTTACATGATTGGTGGCTCCAGAATCAATCACCCAAGGTGAACAATTTGAAATTGTCATCAAAGCAAAATTCTTACCTTCACTTGAGTTCCCCACAAGTTGATATGTTATAAGGTTGGTAGTCTCTACAAATTTTTGGAAAAATTTCTCAAGGTCATCTTTAGTTACAAAGTTCAGAAAATCTGGTGGCCTTGAAGATTTTTCTCTGCTAGGACGTGCAACCAGATCCCAACAGCATTCCCGGGTGTGTCCATTTTTTTTGCAGTGGGGGAATTATAGGCATAATCAATTCCTTTGGCCATTAAAGCTCTTGACACCTGATTTGAAGTCTCTTTTGCTTGTTTTCGTCTTTTGTATAATTACCATCTTGTCACTACTTTCCTTCGAGCCACTTCACATTGTATCATTTGGCACACATTATTAAAAGATGGTAAGGGATTGGAATTAAGTACTTGGCTGTGTAGAGTCTCATAATCACTTCCAACGCCCATAAGAACCTTAAAGATCTTGTCTTCATCAAATCTTTTTTTATATACTTTAGGATTGAAAGTGGCTGGATGATATTGAAGCGATTCATCATATAGGTTGTGCATTTGACCGAGGTAAAGATAATAGCTTTATCTCCCGTAGTGAGTCGCACAATTTCATAAACACGAGCAAGATTGATCTGCTCACCAAACATTTCTCTCAAGTTGTCCCAAATGTACTTTGCCATTTCCACATAGAGAAGAAGATTGTGACAGAGGACTCCATGGAATTAATGAGCCATGACATGACCATGTCGTTCTCACACTCCCACTCACGATACTTTGGATCGTCCCTTGCCAGTGGCTTTATGTCACCATTGATGTATCCCACCACTGCTAAAAACAGTCTGGCCGTCTTTGCCCAACTTAGATAGTTTGGGTCTGTGAGAGGCTGTGAGGTAATCTTTAGAGTGTTGTTGCCTTGGTCGGATGTTCCACTCTTTAAACTGCATAAGCTTCCTTCTTGGTGTGTTGTTTCCATGGTTGAAGAATAGAACAGATAATGGAACTCACACCCGCTCTAATACCATGTTAATAATCAGGGAGTAGGAAAAAATAGAGAAACAAGGGTTCAAAGAGACAAAGAAGCACACACGATTAGGTGGTTTGGCATTACTACCTGCATCTACGAGGAAAGGGGACAAGCTTGAATATGTGATCGTTATTGCTGTATGTTACATTCCCTTGCTTTGTCACATTCATGTTTTAAAGATAAGGGATAAGGATAATAGTTACTGAGCCAACGAGAATAACTCAAGACGGCAACCTATCCCACTCATCTCGGTAACCAATTTGTTGCCTATATTCAACTAACAGATTTTACAAAGTAAATATTCACACGTGCTACACGTCCTTCCATAATAAGTCAACAAAAAGAAGGGGATTTAACTACAATTTTTAGATGTCATAAAAGAAGGGACTGGACGTCAAATCTTTAAAGCTTCTACATGTGTTTCACATAAATTTGACACCTTCTGTGTTCAACAGTTTTCAGCCTTCACTAAAGAGCAATGAAAGCCAGCTTGAAAATGGAGTAGTGTTATGGTCTCTTGTGGACATTGACCAGAAGTTCTTGTGCCATGAAGCACATGTATATAATGAGCAAACAACATCCACATAAAAGATAAGTAGAAGCAAAATCCATAAGCTCTTGCATCTACAATTTGGTATACAGTATCTAGAATTCAATGTCAATCTTTAAACAGTACACAAGAGACTGCTAGCGTGTCTCAGCCACTCTTGTGATAAGATTATGTTAAATCATTATGTACAGAAAAAAAAAAGTTCTATGACTTTTTCTTTTTCTTCAGTGGGAGCATAGACGAGTGCATAAGGCAAGAAGATGCAAGCGAACATGTCAAAGAGGGTGTGTGGAAGGCGCAAGTGCTTAAATTTAAAATCCCAAAGAATCATTAGATAAGTGTTATCACCCCAAATTTTTCCAAAAAAGGGTGCATTTCATTTTCACTCAAATCTCAATTATTTCTTCTGGATTTAAATTTTAGACCCTAAGCCCAATCCTAGACCCAAAATAAATTCACAACTAGTTGATCTGAAATGAATCTCTAAGCTCTTCTCTGCTCCCAAACACAAAATTCAAATTCAAAACCCAACTTTAGATGCTAGATTTAATTACAAAATCCAATTATCGGATCCGAATTAGATCCAAAACCCATGTCTGGATCCAAATCGAGAAATTCAAACTCAAATTCCAAAGCCAAGTCCAAATGACAAAACTCAATGCTATTGAGCGCCACGTGCGTGTGCATGGACGTTCCCTTTGTTTTATGTTTCGTTCTCGCGTCGAGATGTGTTTGTGAGCTTAAACCACTCAGTAGAATGCTTCAGCAAACAATTGAACCCAATCTGGATCTAAACCAAGCCCGAAATAATTCAAAACAAAGTCGGCTTCGTTTTAACAAAAACCATTTTTTTACCCCCTTTTAAACATATATTTAAAATATAATTTTTTATGTTTTCTTTAATGTTATTCTTCAAATGACCCCTGGTAGGCTAGGGAAGGGAAATCCGCCCTTTATTGGTCCATATGAGACAATAAGGGGGCGTTTCACCCCACTTTATGAGAATTTTGTTGCATCGGCATGCTGGCGTGCGCAATCACGTGCCAGCAAGCCCCTTTGCGCGCAAGCACACACAACAACTTGTGCCATCGCTAGAAAGCGCATACGTAAACGAGTGCGGTGCGGAGTGCTGTGCATTGATGCGCGTAGTGTGCTGTGGGCTGCATGCTGCGTATTGCGCCTGGCGTGCCGAGATGCCTCCTTTCTTAGTTCAAACCACCTCGCATGTTGGGTGGGCATTAGCTGTTAAATTCTTGGAAATTTTAGGCCTCGCTACACAAAGAGTGAGAGAAAGAATTCTTAAAGAGGAAATTTGTTTATTTTATGAGATGGCATTCTATATATTTTAGACTGCAAACCCTCTCTTATGCCACCGCAATCACGAAGTTCAAGATGAGGAGCCCCGTGTCCTCACCAAGTAAAGAGCTCTTGCTGTCTGCATCCATCTTTTACAATCTTCCAAGCAAATGGGAACAAGAAATGATTGAATATTTTAAACCAAGTAGCAAGATTCAGGTACCTTAAAGCTGCTAGTTTCTTAAAGACATGTATCTGATAGAGACAGTGGTGGAACCCGATTCTTTGAGGGGTGCTTGAATATTGGAATGCATGGCAATACACCATTTTCGTAGAAGGTTCTTGAGCCTGCTTTACATTTTGCTAACCATAAGACCGAGAGCATAGCATTAAAGTGCAGGCTGTTGGTCTCAACAACACAATAAAAAGATCATCTTCTAATCTTATAGATGGGTTACATCCAATATTCAAGCTTAGATGTCCCATCTAAGAAAATATGTTGGTAGTTACAGACCCATGAAAAATAATTGCAACTAAGAGTAAAATGTATATGATTGCCCGCCATGGATTTTGTTCCTAATCGTGTATATATGGAAACTTGTACATATATGTGTATGTGTTGTTGCTTGTCATCCATTAGTGCTTTTTATGCCGTTCATATTAGTTATATGAGACAGATAATAAACTCTATGTATGTTTGTCCTTAAAAGTTAGCTTTGATCTTGTGTTTTTGGATCTATTAAGACCATTGTTCAGCAACTTTCTTATGGAACTAAACAATAATGTTTTTTGTTTTACTGATCTATGTTGCTGGCTCTTCTAACTAGTTTCAGTTCATTATACTAACCTTTTACCTTGCAAGCTGAGCCTACTTACTATGAAAGGAAAGGTCAATGTAGATAATGTCACAAATACTAATTTCACTAATACTTTTACAAATGTCAGTAAAAGTGCCATCAAGAATGCAAAAAAAAATTATTTTCAAAAATTAAAGAACAAGTATTACTGACATTTTCAAAAACAGCAGTTACTATTATTTCCTTTTTACTGATGCCGAAAATGTCAGTAAAGACATGTTGTAAAATTGCAAAAGCTATATCAGTGATTAAATCACCGTTATAAAGGTTACCACATACTTTACACCGTTGTATCCTCGGTTACTAATTTTTGACAGCATCAAGATGGTCTTCAATGCCGTTGTTGTGCCAGTCATCAAGATAGCGCCTGTAATGCCGTTGATGGTGCTATGGTGCTTGTTGACTCATCGCCAGTCTAGCTTTATAAATATCGCTTGCTTCCAGTTTTGTCATGCTAAACCAAAAACTTTTCTATCGAGTTCGACCCACTTTTCTCTTCTCGTGGTTCACTATGCAACCCTTGACCAGTGGCATGGAATAGAGCATCAATCACGTAAGACCCTCTTTTCTTCTTTTGCCATTTGTACCAGTTGTCTGCCTTTTGCCTAAAACCTTTTCTATGTAGAACTCTTCATTCTTTCCCTCCAGAGGGGCAGCAAGTGCAGTGAAGTGACTGCATCAAACTACCAGTAAGCGAGACACCCACCGGCCGGCTCTTGGCTCTCCCTTTCTTGGTCATGGTTTGTTAATGCACCTGCAACTTTTTTGCCTCTAAAGTATTTCCATGATGGTCAGCTTTAGTCATCAGAGTTCTCCTTTTATGGTTTATTTAATGCTAAATGTTTTTGTTTGTCTGTTCTCCCAGGCTTCGAGGAACAAATAGAGTAGTAGGTTGCTTGTCCAAGCTTCAGACTGGTCATTGTTGGTGATGGCAGAACAATTGCATCTTTTTGCTTTATCGGGGGCTTCCTTGAGCCATGATTTTTACGGTAATTGTTTACAGAGATTTAGGGACTAGCAAGGTCCTTTTTCTCTTTCACTCTGTTTTTTTCTCATGCTTATCCTTGCTTCTGGCCATCGATGATCTTGTCGTGTAGCATTTTTCCCTATTCGTTGTTGTGGGTCTTCAGGTCTATGGTTACTTATGAGAGGCTGAGTTGCATAAGGCCATAAGCCCAGCAAGAAATGCATGTTAGACTTTCTTAACATAAATCTTTTGATGGCTTTTTGCTCTTCAAATTGATAACTAAAGTTTGATTTCCTCATTCTTTCATGCCCACCAGTTTGTCCTGGAGGCATTGCATGCCTTTGGTCCCTTGAGTTGGGAACAAGAAGCATTAATGACGAATGTCCACCTTGACCTTAATGTTTGAAATGATGAACATTTTTTGGAACAGTTTCTTTAGAGAGTTCTTGACAATGCTCCTAGCCATTAGTTCGGTAAATGACTCTGTTTCTCAATAGAATTATCTTTATGTTTTCAATTTAAGAGTTCTTTTCATGTTATAATGCACCTGTATATTTTTATTTTGACAAATGTAATAAAATTGAAAAAAAAATTATTTGTGCATTCATTTTTGGGATTAACAATCAGGCACATGACTTATTGTTCGCATTCCCAGAAAATTTTTGGTTTTATGAGTACTCCAGAAAAATGAGGTTCTGTTTTGAAATGAGAGAGAATGAGACTCGCCCATCGGTATGAGTATTGACCATTCCTGGCACCTTTAAAGGAGCAATTAATCCAAGGGCTATGTTTATTCTTGATACATTTCACTTTGGCTTAAACATCTTTTTCATTCTAAATGCGGTATAGTGTTTGAGAAAGCATTGAAGATTTAACATTTTAAGATTTTGAGAAAGTTTTGAATAATCATTTGGGAGTGTAAAACATTTTGAGAAATCTTTACAAATATCATTTGAAAAACTTTGGAGATCACTTTTTGAAGTCACTTTAGTATTTTCTTAAGACTTTAAGTAAGTTTGAGATTT
Organism: Nymphaea thermarum; assembly: GCA_011799765.1. Lineage (NCBI taxonomy): Eukaryota > Viridiplantae > Streptophyta > Magnoliopsida > Nymphaeales > Nymphaeaceae > Nymphaea > Nymphaea thermarum. Next base: position 147,180 of record JAANDH010000524.1, read on the forward strand.
TGCTCTAATTTGGCTAATACCTAGTTACAACTCCATTGCATCTTGCTTAAATTATTTTAGAGATGTGTTTATGATGTCAAATTATTGATTCTTTGTAGAGAGAGCCAATTGAAATTCAATGTGAGAAATGAAATTTTAGAAGGACATTAAAGCCTTCAGCTTCCCATAGTAATAATAAGTTTCATAAAGCAAATCATCCCCAGTTACCCCACTAGCTCCCAAAATCCCCTTCGTATCTGTTTGTTTTCTTTTTTTGTGCCACATGTCCCCACATTTGCATGCTGCCATACACACCGGCAACCCACCTAGTGCTGCTGCTTTTCATCGTCGGAAAACATAGGCTTACTTCGGAGCCCCAACCGTACCCAACCCAGTAAAAAATAAAGAAGATTTAGAAAAAAGGGCAACATGAAACTATAAAAAGCAGACGAAAATAGGGGAATTTAAACTGATGTGGTGCGACAAAAGCTTCAAAGTATAGACAAAATGGAAAGTTCCGAGAACAAATTATCGTGGGGATTAAAGTCCCGAACAAACAGGTCTTAAAGAAAGGAGAGGGGAATAGGGAGGATACTGTTAATGGAAGAACACCAACCAAATCACTCAATTCATTAAAAAAGCAAAAGTTGTCTTGAGCAAGTAAAATGATCCAATCGATGTTTTCACCTCTATGCGATGCTCTATGGCATACGCTTGACCAAATTGGGAGGAATGAAATTGAGAAGACTAACAGTTTCAAGAGAGAGGGAAGGTTTTTGTAAGGTCCAAAAAAAGAATAAGAAGCCATTTGGCCTCTTTGAAAAGTACAAAATAGAGCATGTCTCATGGCTAGACACCGCATTCATGACCTCTCACAAATGTGGTGTCTAACCGTGAGATCTGATTATTTTCATATCTTTCGAAGAGGTCAGATGCTTTCTTTGTTTTTTTTTTTTGGTTCTTTTACTTTCATATTTTCTTTCAAACAATAAGGTATCTGACTTCTATGAAAGGTATAAAAATTATTAGATCTCGCAGCTAGACACCACATCCATGAGCTCTCATAAATGTTTGATCAGTTTTGTATCTTTCAAAGAGGTCATATGTTTTCTTGTCTTTTTTTTAGCTCCTTACTTTCATGTTTTCTTTCAAATAAGAAGGTATTTAACCTCTTTTAAAGATACAAAAATGATCAGATCTTACAGCTAGACACCACATTCATGAGCTCTCATGAATGTGGTGTCTGGCCGTGAGATCTTATCAGTTTTGTATCCTCTATGTGCACAATGTCTTTTTATTGCAATGAAGTGTAGAAAATTTGTATTGGTATATAACTGTACTTATGGAGTAGAAGTGTGTAGAAGGATACTTGTTATAGAGTTTGTAATGGCATATAATTAAATAAATATTGAAGCATGGTAAGCTAGCAAACAATTTTTCTTTGATGCCTTGCTGAAATTATTGGGCGTGAGTTTTCTTCTTGGTTTGCATCTTTTCTTCACTCTCTATCCACCAAGGAAGGAAAACTTTCTATCTCAATCTCCCTTGATTAGACCTTTGGAAGCCTTTCAAATACTCAACATCTCCAAAGAGTGCTTGATTTATCTCTTTAATCAATTGATTAATGCTGATGGATTGATCCATGATGAGGGTGATCAATAATTGGCTATGCTCTTCTCCAATTCACTTCTCTCTCATGACCTTCTTGATCCCCTTCCCCCTCTCCCTCAAATCAAATAAAATGTCCTGTTGAACTCTTGCTCTCATTTGCACTCTGAATAAAACAAAATGGCATGTTGAACCAAATAAATGATGTGGTCATGTAGAGAATAGTAGTTCCACACATGACATTATCCACAACAAATGTTGTGGTACGCAATGGTGATAACCAATGAACAAAATTGTCATTGTACCAGCTTAGTGTGCAAATCAGGGAAGTAGTGGTGAAAATAGGTCTAGTGCAGCTCTGATGCATTCATTGGCACCAAGTTAGTGCTAAAGCTATTGTGTTTGTTTTTACTGCCAGATGTAACTAGGAAAAATAATCTGCTATAAAATATCAATTGCATATTTTCTCTAGGTAATTTAGCTTTATTGTTTGTGTAACTATACAACACATATAGTGTCTACTTTTATGTCTTACACTGGTCATATTTATGTCATCCCATGCATCAAGAATAACATGCAAGCGGGAATGATGTAAAGAAGAACATCTTTTGATTACTTTATAACAAGGAGATTGGCATGAATATGCAAGTGACACTATCTAAGAAACCTAAGAGTTACCTATTATTTGTGGTTACTTTATCCTCAAAATTTTGGTGCACCATGTCAAAATAAAGGTGTATAAACCATTGGATACTTCGTGTTACATGTCATAGATCATTAACATTTTTCTCTGAAAAATCTATCTTGCGTTAAAGAAACTTCCAGATTTTGACACAACATAAAGTATTTGTCAAATATCAATATATTTATAGACATGGTAGCATCTAGAACTTGATACTTATGTCAATCATGGGATAGACAAATGGTTACAAATGCTTCGTTAAAGGTATTCAAGCCAACATCAATAACAGGTATCTATTTAATGGTAGAACGAAAGCAAGGTCAAGCTTGATCTATTTTGTTCACTGCCTTGTCCCCATGAATAATTTATATATGAAGCTCAAAGTGAATTATTGAATCAGGAGAGTACTATTTATATTAGTGTATAAGAATATTTTCATAAATATATTCATTCACAAGTGGAGAAAACTATAGATGAGAAATAATTTATACTACAAGAAGCACCTTGAGTAGTAAACATGACCTCCTTTAACATAAATATATCAAGATATCATGTCTCACTGCTTCAATAAAACCAAAGCTGAAACTAAACAAACAAATAAAAATTGAAACTTGTGCTTGACTTCCTTGCTAAGAAATAGGCAATTTCTCTCTCTCTTTCTCACTCTCTCCCCCCACTAAACTGTCATTTAATAAGTATAGTAAAAATCTTTCATTTAAATCACAATGAATTCTTTTGATTAAATCAAATCTTATGAAAGGGAAAATTAGGATTGTCAATATTTACTGCTTATGCCTTGTAGTCATATTTCTATTCTAAAATAAAATAAAAAAATAAAGTGTTTCCAATCATATACCCTTCTAAATTGATGCAAGTAAAAACCTTTTGCTTAAACAACAATGAAGTTGCTTTAGTAAGTCCAATATGAAAGAAAAATTAAAAAATGACTTATACCCATATTTCTATTCCAATATAGGACAAAGCAAGGGAAAATGTTTCGTATCTTGCACCATTTTGAATAGGTGAAGGAAAGACAATTTTTATGATTTCTTTTACATTTTATTTACCATTTGTAAAATATAGAAAGACAAGGAAATCTATGCATTACTTTAGAAATTAAGATTTTTTTCATGATATATTCATCCACAAGTGGAGGCAAACTAATGAAGGGTACTAGTTTATGATAATATTATGTCCCAGAGCTCATCAACTTTTCTATCATACACAAGACTGACATGGATGAAGTACTCAAGTAAACCAAGGTCACATCTATCACAACTCCAGAAACATTGGCAGAAGCTATCAACTCGGTCATGTGAACACTTGAATTACATTTTTAGATGATGATCTGTTGAAGCTTCACTAACTCCATAACGATGCACTTAATATTGTAGTAAGGACTCATGGCATGAATGTCCCACACATACAAATGGATGGAGGGATCAGTCTAAATATCTACCCGGAGATGACAAGCAAAGTCTTGGCCTTCAAGGATGAGCATTACACACTAGATATGAGTATTTATGGCTTTGACTAGAGCAATAAGATGGTAAAACGCAAAATATATCTGGATCTACATGTCAACTTTACCATACACATAGTCCTTTTTTATGTATGGATGTGTCACATCCTATAATTCTCTCATTGGACGATCATGGATACATGACGAAAATGTTGTGCCATCCACTTTGCACTGATGTGTCAAATAGGAGTCATGTAGGCACAATTATGACAGTCCAAGCGGAGAATCATTAGGAAAGGCTCTCTCAACCTATGGTACATTTCCCAAGATGCACAATTAAAATCCCAATTATTCATTTCCCTAACAAAATATATCAGAACAACAACCTTGATTGCTTAGGCATGAATGAACCTGAGATTATGGAGCAAGTGAACATGGTGGTATAGAAAGGTCCGACCTTCAACAATCTTCGCGGTTGGATAAACAAGGCAGCCAATAGAGATGATCCTCTGTATGAGCATTTTGGAAAGCTGCTAAAAGGGCTTCACCTTATGATTCAAATGGGTTACCGGCCATACACAAGCTTAGGGGCATCATCGAACTAGTCAGTAGTCGAGGCGGGCATAGCAGGACTCAGCTATAAGGGAAAGACTGAAGAGCTGACCAAGAAGAACATATAAATTTGGATAGAAAATTATTGTCACTATTTCACTTTAACTTGTCTTTTTCTTAGATCTTTGTTGAAACGGTGGGGTTTCCTATATTTTAAAGTTTATCAATAAAGTTCAATGACTTTGCCCATATCCATGCATATATCTCTTTCTTCTCCTTTCTTATTATTTGACTCACTATGCACACTAAATGCACATCCAACTTATTTCTTTGTCATCATCCTTGACAGGGTTAAGATGGCATTCAAGTCCATCTGCAACTTGGTCATTAACCCCAAGTTCAGACAACAAAAGAATCTACATGTCTTTAAAATAAAAAAACAAGAAGAATTAGTTCCATAAGAAGAACTAGTTCAGCAAATAGAAGAAGCACAACAAATGTTGAATCTTGCAGATTTGGCTCAAGTACAAAGGGAAGATCAGCCTCTGACCATACTCAATAATCTCATTAAGTAGGTGAATATTGGGAATATAAAAGATCTTAAGATGATACAGGTTGGTGTCAATTTGGATCCAAATGAAGAAAAAAATTGGTTCAATTTCTCAAAAGATACAAAGAAGTTTTTGCATAGACATTGAAAACATGACAGGATTGGATCCAAAGCTAGGGAGCTGTGCAGTCAAGCAAAAACTAAGTTTGATATGCAAGTTGAGGTCAAGGTCAAAGAAGAACTCGAGGATCTACTCAAAGCCAAGTTTATCAGAACCATCAATTATCATGAGTGGCTTGCCAAAATAGTATTTGCACTAGAGAAAAATAGGAAGGTTCAGATTTGCATTGATTTTCAAGACTTCAACAAGGCCGCACATAAGAATTATTACCATTTTACTCCATCAAACTCTGAAATTAACTCTAGATGAGTTCATTGCTTGCCTGAACGGATTGCGATCAGAAACCCCAAGGAGACGGCTGAGCTAGTCTTAAGATCATCCAACCTTTAGAAGAATTGAGATGGTCCTTATGCCATCAAGGAAGTTTCACTAGGAAATTCATACAACTAATTGATGCCAATGTAGTTGAATTGTTTGATCCTGTAAAAACTCTTCATTTGAATAAATTCTATGTATAGTCCAACTATATCAAAATTTCTCTAACAATAAAAAAATTTTTAATGGTCAGACTAGTCTCTCATCTCTGTTTGATGGATGTACTCTCACCATAGCCCTTCATAATGGGGCATCTTTTTTAATAAAACATAACAAGTTGCAAAGAAATGGCCATAAATTGTTTTCTGACATGGTAAATGTCAAAGTTCCAAAATATGACTACAACCAATCCACAAACCTCCAAAATCCAAGTACATGACAATTCTTCCAGATTTTGTGAGTTTTTCAAGAACCTTAAAGTTTTCAAACTTAGGTGCATGAATGCCTTCTAATTTCAGATTTCTTATGTTTTTTTTATCTCGCACCTCGGTGTGCATAGGCTTTCCAATTTCATATTTCATAAGTTTTTCCAATAATGCACCTCAATGCACACTGATTTCTCAAATTCTGCATATGGGTTTTATAAATTCACATGCCCACAAGTTCTCCATGTGCATGCAGGTTTTTCAAATTTTGTACATCAATGCACACAATATTTCTATGCTCCGGCACACTATTTTCGTGCTTTGGCACAAACATGTTTTACAAAAGCATGCACCACTATAAGATTGGCATTTCAATACTCAAAAGAAAACATGGCTTGATATAAGATTTTTTGCTTCGGTACACCCAAGAAATGTACCAGTTTGCACAAGTTTTTAGACTCCTGTGTTCTAGTGCTTCGATTTCACACTTGTGCCCTCAAGTAAATGTGCCTCAACATAAGATTTTGTGCTTCAATGTCCCCAAGTAAGCGTACTAGTGCATAAATTTCCACGCTTTAGTGCACACAAGTCCCTATTGTTTGGTGTAATTTTTTTGTGCTATGGAGCATAGAAGCAAACACATTTTGATATAAGATTTTATGCTTCAGCCCCCAAATAAATGTGCCATGACATAAGATTTCATGCTTTGGAGCATCCAAGTAAACGTACTAGATTACACAAGTTTTCAAACTTCTACATTCCAGTTCAAGGTTTCATGCTTTGGCACACATACATAAACGTGTCTCGGCATAAGATTTTGTGCTTCAACGCACCCAAGTAAATGTACCATTGCGTAAGTCTTTGCACTTTGGTGCCATGCATCTCAATACACATTTATACACTTTATTGCACATTTTCACATGCATATTTCCACACTTCGATGCACAATTTTGCATTTTGGTGCACATTTTTCACACAAGCATTTTAAGTCTGATAAACATCTCTTACAAGTAATTTTGCATTTTGGTGCACATTTTTCACACAAGCATTTTAAGTCTGATAAACATCTCTTACAAGTTATCATATTGCATCTTGTCAACACTTAATGATTTCAGTTTCTTTAAAAAAACAAGAAAATTTCAGCCATTGACTTGACAATTGCCAAAGGACAAAAGTTATGATAGGACCACGTTATAAGATATGAAGAGAGCTCGAAGAAATGGAGAGGTCCAAAGTCTATGAAATGTCACTAGCTTTCATTCCCTAGTAAAATAGAAGCTTATTAAGGATCAATAAGAAAACAAGAGGCTGAGTTGACCCAAGCAAAATAGGCAAAATGTAAAAAAAATGAGCATTGGGAGATGGACTCAAATGCAAATGTAGTCATTCCACGAGATTAGTACTTGAAAGTGTTAGGTAGGTGTAAAGTTGATCTGCGTCTATTCTACGAAATTGTACGATCCATGAACATTTGTTTAGTTATGTCTTTCAAAGCCTTTTGAGCTCGAGCAAGTAAGTCTGAGGAGTGTTGTACACCTCGTATGCTAAGGCCAACTGAATTGGGAGCTACCAAACCAAAACTCATTATAAGGGTTTAGTAGAAAAACCGATAGACATGACATTGCATTTGTGTTCGCACCCCACCCCTTCCTTCAAGGGCATCGAAATGTGAATAAGCAAAATTCTTTCAAAATTAGGGTTTTGAGAAAAAGAATTTAAGAGAAAGGGATCCGCCCGTCAGTACAAGGTCCAACGTTCCTGCCGCCTTTAACAGGGGTAATTGGACCAAGGACTAAGGATCATTTGGATCATGTATGAGTTACTGATGCAAATCCTATATGCTTGTGCATTGAGGTTTTAGATTCAAGAACCAACTTATTCATTTCGAATAAGTGATTCGAACTTATTTTGAAAATGAATTTGAAGATTGGAGATTTTTCATGTTGATTTAGAAAACCTTTATTTTGGTGCCATTTGATTGGAAATCCAATTGGGAATTTTGAAGATTAAAATTGAGTTCTTGGTCTAAACTCAAATTTTCAAAGTTGAACCTAGCCCTGGTCTAGTCCAACATGAGTCAGGTCTAGTCCATACTATTTTCAGATCTCTATTTCACATATCTGATCTAGATCACATATCCAAGTCTTATTTCTATATCTGGATCTTATATCTAGGTCTATTTAACTTGTAGTTTTGAGTTGAGAGAGGAGATAGAGTAAGGAAAAGTTTAGTTATGCATCAAAAATCTTGAGTTGTTTCCCCCCTATCTCTAGTAAATAAACCTCCTCCCCTATTCACTTCTAAACACTTGTGCAAAATTCATAAAGAAACCCAAAAGGTTGGTAAAATTTGATCTAGGTACTCAAAAGTGGGTTTAGCTCAAAACACATTAAATTTTTAACATTTTGGTCTTCGCCTTAGTTGGGGCTGCACTAGTACTCAACCTAGACACAACCAAGCTCAGTATAGGGGTTGTGAGAATAGACTCAGCTAGGGCACCAGCTTCATGTATTTTCTTTTCTTCCTCTTCTTTCTTTTTTTATTTGTAATTTAGTGTTTTCTTTATGCATGTTTAGTTTTTTTTTTTTTTTTTTCTTTTAGCATGTTTTTGTGTAGCTTTCTTTTCGCTTCTAGCATGTTTCGTTTTGTTTATTTCTTGCTTAGGTCTTAGGTTTCTCTTAGTTTAGCATGTTTAATTCCCAGATTAGTTTTATTTTAATGTCTTTAGGCTAGACATAGGGGTCAGATATGCACCTCTCTTCCTTGTCTCCTTTTAATGTCATGCTTTTGCTTTTTTAGTTTTTATTTAAATCATGGACATAGAATTAGATTACCTTTCATGCGGTTCATTAATCATGAATTGCACCTCTATTTTAATACACCTTGTGCCCACATGCACCCCGTGTTTGAAACTAGACTGGGTCAACCTAATAGCATACCCTGTGTGCATCAGCCAAGGTATGTGAAAACCTGAATACAACTTAGTCCTCACACAAGAATAATTTAAAATCATAGTTTTCTCTATAATGTTTCAAAAACAATCTCTTAAAGTGATTTAAAAAACTATACGCCATGTAGGCATGGAGTTCAATACTAGTTCAACTCTATAAAACCTAGTTCAGACTAGTCCTCATTCAGATGAAATGAATGATATATCATATATGGCATGGTTTGACTAAGATTGAACACACTTATTACAGTCAAACCCCTCCTAAGTAGGTCCAAATCCAGTATTAGGCAAGACTGATCCCAGTCATTTTGACCTCCTGCTTCTCTGGATCTTGGATCTCAATTCAAGTATTGGATTCAAATCATAAACCTTGTGATCTAAACCACGATATTAACTCAAGTCTACTTAAGCCTCCTCTCTTGCTCTCTCCTGAAATTCAAGAAAAAAGGATGGACAAATTCATCCTTGTAAAACTCATCTCAATCCTCGGTTAGGCTGGAATTGTTTGAATGGAAACATGAATTAATCGAATTAGTCCTGAACCAAGACCCAAATTGGTTGAATCAGCCTTGAACTGGCTGAATCAGAATCCTACTTGGTTGAACTGGTCTTGAACCAGGATCCAACATGGTTGACTCAGCCTCGAACTGGTTGAACCAGGAATGAATCGATGGAATTGGCTTGGAACTGGAAAACTATCTGACTTGATCCCAAACCAAGATCCAACTTGGTTGAATCTGTATTGAACCAGCTGAACCTGGATACATTTTTGTCAATCTGTCCCGAACGGGCTTAACAGGGATTCAACTCGGTTGAATCAGCCTTGAATCGGCTGGATCGGGATCTGACTTGATAGAATCATTCTCGAACCAGCTGAAACAGTCCTATCAGAGCCAGATTTGCTGGCAGAATCGGCCGGCCCATGGGTCAACCAGCCGATTCAATCCAGTTGGTATTTCAATCGATTGGTTTGGTTAGTTTCAAACTAAACCATAATAGGTTTGGTCATCACATGGACCTTAGGCTAGGATCTGAGTCACATTCTGAAATAGCTAATTTGCCCTTCAATGTGAGGTAGGGTTGGTATACAACAACATCGGGAGCTCTAGGTTTGGAGTCCGCCCAATTCAAAGCTTAACAAAGGGAGAGAGAGAGAGCGACAGATAGATAGAGCGATGGAGAGAGAGAAAAACACCGTCTTCTGTCCTCTATTCGGCATATTATTATCCCCCATTGCCAAAATCCCTATTCCATTATGGGGTTCCTTCAGTGTCTATTGCCCATTGCAACTCCGTCTTCTGATCCTCCCCGAAGTCTGCCCCGGCTGCCCCCCCACAACATACCTTTCATCTATTTATGGGAATCCCTTGTAGAATGATATTGGTCTGGCTCTTCTCCCTCTTCAATTTCTCTCCTCCCCTTTTCTCCCCTCTTTTTTCCTCTGTTTGCCACATTTCGGTCGCCGTTGCTACTTTTCTAGCATCTATCTCCTGGTCTCGATCTCCTTTATTTATGTTTTTTTTTTTCATTAGTTGATGTTCGTTTACTTTTGTTGTTTACCTTCTTTTTTTTTTTTCAAGTGTTTCCTGGTTTCCTTTATTTTAGGTTTCTGATATCTTTTGATCTACCATATCTGATACTTATTTCATTCATTGCTTCATTAATATAAGATTTGTTACACTCCTCATGCCTATAATCTTACTTAGAATCAATTGTACGCATATAAACCTCAATTAGGGTCTCTGTTTTGGTGCTACCCGATTTTTTATTGTGTATATGTCATTTTTTTCTCCATTCTAGTCTGTATTTAAAGAAACTTCTCATTCATGGTTTGATATTGTAAATCATTCCTGGATGCATTAGGTGTTCATCACTTGTATTTTTTGAGATTTCAGTTGGTGGCCCCTCTTGAACCTTGTTTTCTAGTCCTCTTCTGTAGTTTACAAGCCTCTAATTTTTATGTTTTTATAACCATTCTTCTTCCGCTGTCTCACTGTTTTGGAGATTTTGCCATTGTCTTTTGCATCCTGACTTTTGGTTAGTTTCTATTGATTAGGTCATTTTCCTCGTTTATATATGCTTCCTTTAGTATGATCTGTTCCATGTTACGCCAATTTTGGCCTTTTTTTTCTCTGAACGCGTGGGCCGATGTGGCTTCGGTGAGTCCCTGTGCAGCTTTTGGTTGTGAATGACGCCTACATATGCGCTCATGACTTCTCGTCGAGTTTGTGGATCTTTTTTATGGTTCTGGTTTTTTCAATTTTTGAGCCCCAACGGGTACCTATGTTCTGTCGTGATGTGTTGTGTGGTGGCAAACATCAAATATCAATTGATAATATCTGATATTTGCCATATTATTGTATGCATTCATAAGAAAGAACTTCGTTATGCTCTCCTAGTTCTAGAAGCCATCATGTTAGCCAGAGGGGACATAATGAACCAATTAGTGGACCTCTGCCTCGGGCTAACTCCGGAAGGCAATTTTGAGTACACTGCTGGCTCTCCGCTCTCGTATGTCACTTTGCCCAGTAGCTAGGAGGCAGAGGTGAAAAACTCAATTCTGGGAGCGCTCTATCTCTTATTATATAAATCTTCAATCTTTCTCTCACTTGAATTCCAACACTATTCGAAAATCATCATTTCTGTTTTAAAGCGTTGTTAAAACATCTTTCAAATGTGTTTTAAAACTGTTTTTAAACATTGAACCCTAAAAGCCTTTTCTATACACTCTTACGAGAACTATTTTGCTGCACTTGATCAAAGTTTCTTCTTCAAAGGGTGATAGTAATTGGGTCTTCAAAAGCTTCAATTTTATTTTCAAAATTCATCTCCGCTATCCGAAGTAGGCATCTGAAAGTAGGTCCCTAATTTTGGCCCTAAATGATTGACGTAAACTTTTTAGCATTCATTCTTAAATGCCCAAAGTTTTCTAGATCTCTTTATAAATATTGATGATAAACGTATCTCAGTATCGGATATATTACTAAAATCCCTCTCAACATAAGCTTGTTTTGAATTTCAATTTTCTTGATGATGAGACAGGGATCTTATGTCACAAAAACCACTCGATTGCTCTTTAGCTTGACTATTCTCATCGGATCCGCATACCTAATCCAATTTCTTTCTTTTTTCTTTAATCTCATCAAGTTCCAATTTAGATTCCAGAAACTGGTAATGCTAAACCAAAAAACCATCTCAATAAAATTTAATCCCAAGCTCAATATATCAGATTCAAATCATTGGCCCAATAAAGTGGATTGGTTCAGGTCAGACCCTTCATCCAAACCCAAACATCCAATCTAACAACCTACAAACCCAAACCAATCAGATTAGACCTCTAACCCAAACCATAGATCCAAACCTAATCTAACAAACCTGAATCAGATTAGGTCGAAGTCTGATCCAGACCCCCATTTCAAATCTTAATCCGATAGACATGAACAAGATCGGATCAAACCTCTGATCCAAACACTGATCCAAAATGTAATCCAACAAACCTGAACCAGATCAAATCTGACCTATGATCCTAACATATGGTCCTAAGCCCTAATCCAGCAAACCTGATCTGACCAGATTAGTCCTCTGATCCAAACCATTAATGTAGATCATCAGCCTCATCTAATCCCCATTCAAGCCCAAAGCACAGATCAAGCCCGGATCTAACTGCATGTCTATCTTTCGGGTTAGATCAGATCTAAATCTGGATTAAGCCTAGTTCATGATCTAGATCTTTCCCCAAATATATCATGATTCGCTTAGGAATTTGCAAAGTTGCACGTACAGAATTTGCACACATATTTGCACCATGGGATGACACAAACACTTACACACACTACCACCTTCTAAGAGATTAGAAGATCGGTACCAACACTATGGAATGGTCCAAATTCCAATTGTAGAAAAAGGTATCATGCCTCTCACATCTCTTAAGAAAAACATAGCCACTTTCAGAAAATTATTCAAAACCTGATCTCCAAATAAATATCTTCTTAGTAAATTAAATTCATTTTTAAATTCATGTAATTTGATAACCCTCAATTTTCAACTTTGCATTGTCCTATTCTTTTGAGTAATAGTTAGATTGTCGATCTGTATTTTTAAGACGCACAGTTTAATTCTTGGTCAGATAACCCTTGATAAAGACATCAGAAATGGTCAAACCTTGTGCCTACATGGATCTCATCTCTATTTGTCCCACATATTTAAAAATATATGTGAGTTAAAGCATCTCAAATTATTATTTTCTAAGCCCCTATTTGTATGTAATATCACCTCCACTATCGTGGTTAGAGGGAGTAAAATGTTCCATGCATATAGTGACCTACACCATTGGACACTGCATGACCAAATTTTAGGTGCATCATGTCCAAGTAAAGTTGACAAAGCGTTCAGTGTATGCCTCCATGCTACATATATCACTAACATTTTTCCACTCAAAGTTCCGCCTTGCCTTAAATAAGCTTCCAAATTTGAGGCAACATAAAGTATTCGTCAAATAGCAGTATATTTTAGTTACTACAACATCTGGAAATTGGCACTTGTGTCAAACATGGGATGGATAGATCCTTATGATGCTTTGTCAATGACACACAACCCAACACCAATAAATGGTATCTATTCAATAGTAGAAGCTAAATATGCTCAAGTTTGAATTTCATTTGTTTCCACTGTTTTCAATCAGTGAATGATTCACGTATTTCGACATCAAATATTGAATGATGATAAATATATTCATTTACAAGTAGAGGCCAATTGCAGAGGAAATCTGATTTATGCTACAAGAGGCGCCTTGAGTGGTAAATGCAAACCCCTTTAACAGAAATATATCAAAATATAATGTTGTACTATGATTTATACTCTCTCTCTCTCTCTCTCTCTCTCTCTCTCTCTCTCGCTCGCTCACTCGTGCTCTCTTTCTTATAAAACAATTGTCTAAATTCCTTTCCAGTGGTGTATAAGTATAGTAAAAATCATTTGTTTAAGTGAAAATGAATCTGTTTCATTAACTCAAATTGAAAGGGAAAATTAAGGTTGCCTATAATTACTACTTATTACCTGCAGCCATATTTCCAAATATAAGATGCAAAAAAATTGTTTCCTATCTGCACCCTTCTACATTGGCAAAGAAAAGTATAAAAAATATTTTGTTTAAAATAACTATGAATTCATTTCATTAACTCAATCTTGTGAAAGGGAAAAGTATGATTTCCTATAATTACTAATTATGGCCTATAGTCATGCTTCTGTTCCAATAAAGATGCAAAAAAAGAAACTATATTATACCCTTCTGGGTAAGTGAAGGAAAAACCTTTCTACAATTTTTTTTACATTGTATCTAACACAATGCAAAATATTGATTGATAAGGAACTCTTTGTGTTAATATAAAATCCAAGATTGTGTTGATAATACATTCGTCCATAAGTGGATATACTAAAGAAGGGCATTGGTTTATGCCATATGAGGCACACTGAGCACTAACGATGACCTCCTTTAACCTTCGAGATGTCATG
>JAANDH010000524.1:166897-205329 GCA_011799765.1 Nymphaea thermarum
CTCTCTCTCTCTCTCTCTCTCTCTCTCTCTCTCTCTCTCTCTCTCTCTCTCTCTCTCTCTCTCTCTCTCTCTCTTTGTGTGTGTCCTCTCTATTGAAAAAAAATCCAGCAATGTCCTCTTCTTTGGTGGTTAGGAGTTTTGATATTCTTCTTAGGAGTTCATGGATTATGCAAGATTCATCTGAACTTGACTGAGTTTCTTCTATCACAACGATCATATATGTCTCCATAATCTATTACTTTGAATTTTTGTATGAGTTTTACTTGAAAGAAAGAAATCTTTTGCTAAAGTGTTGACAGAACCTGCTAAAGTGATGACTAAAATTGTCTAATGCACTAACCTACTTTACTTTTTCTATGTGTGTTCATCTTGTTCCTTTCCTTTCTCCTAGTGCCTTTAAAATGGTTGCAATGTCCTATCTAATTAATCACAATTTTTTTTATATTAGCTTTGCTAGTTGAAGCGACTTGGATTTTCCTTCATCTTCTATTTTCTATTCTTTTCATCTTTTATTTTCCTTTTTTCCTTTTCTAGGGATTGCTGATATTTTCCTTGTGATATTTATTTGGTATTTTCTGTTTGCTACTGGTTCTATTCTGCACCGTAATCTTGTGCTTGAGTTGACATTTTCTTCATTCATCTTCTATTTGAAATAAGGTTGGCTTTGGGTTAGTCATTCTTGTGGTTTGTATTAAAATTGCTTAATGTTTGTATTTATCTCGTGCATTGTGCTAAAATTGCTTTTGAGACATAGTTCAATCAAGATATACAATTCTTTTAAAGTTTAAGGCTTTGAATTTTTTTAGTTTGTCTTCATTTGGTGAATATAGTAGCATAGAAAAGAATGGTTGGCATAGTATTGTATGAACTCCTTTTCTTTTCTCTACAACTTTCTGCCTTACATTTTTAATTTGGTGGATTACCTACCTGTTGAAGTTCCTTCTTCAATTTGGTCTCACTAGTATTATGATCAGTAGTTCTTATTTTTTGCATATCTTGAGAATTTCTAAGGCATGTAGAATCATTATGAGGTTCTTTATTGGATCCTTTCTCAATTTACCATTAATAAGGAGTAAGTTGAAACTTACTAAAGCTAAAGTTCATTAAAAAATTCATATAACAGTCCATTAAGGTTAGGTTAGCAGCAACTGTGTGTAAAAGGAATTTCCAATGATTCAATAAGATAGTGTCATGGAGGAAACTAATGACAACAAAGAAAGGAATGTAGCAATATGTACGATATGAAAATAAGGTGCATAATTGTTTTTTTTGATGTTAGGATGCCATTAATGATTGCCTAACCATGGTTATTTGAATATCACTTAGGAATACTTTGATATGTTAATGTTAAAACTTCCTTGTGTTTTAGTTATTTCAATGGCATGAACACGAGTTCTTTTCTTTTCTTAATTTGCACCAATTTAGCATTGAAAAAATCTTTGTTGAAAAAAAGTATTTGATGTTGAAAGAAAGTGCCAATATTGTTGTTTCAATTCTATTTGTCGCCATGTGACTGGCTCAATGGTAGGCCTCAAGAGCTAAGATGAACCAGCAAAAATCAAGGCAGTTAGGGGCTGCATGCTACTATAGCAGTATGTTAGTAGGTAGGGTTATAGAAATGATTATCTTCATTTTTATGCTTCTTGTTCCTCTCACAATCCTATTTGCTCTTTTTAATAGCAGGAATTACACCTACATCAAGAGTTTGAGGAAAGAAATTTACTTCTTCCAAAGAAGTGATGTCAAACTTGTGATCAAGACTTAGGGCAAGGTAATCACAGGATTTCTAAGGCAAAAGATGCATAGAAGAACCTGACGATTTCAATTTTCTATAATTTGAGTATGATGTTGATAATAATGGGAAGCAATTCGACAAACAAAAGGATTTTTCAAGTAATTGTCTACATTCCTTTTTTGTCCCAACAGGGCAATTCACTTTTCCTTTTCTAATGAATGTAGAAGATATTTACTTCTCTACAACCATTTTAACCACACCTATTTTGTAAACTTTCTCTTATGACAACTTGGAGGAGAATAACATGAAATGATGAAGAATGACTTCTAGCCATTATCTTTCCAATTTTTTGTACTTCTTGTTAGAGCATTTGTACTTTTCTATGACTTTTTTTGGTAGCATAGCATGGCACAATGAAATTGAAGATTTAACAATAGTATCAAGCAATGTTAACAACTTTCATGTTACTATTGTTGAGGTAAGGAATTTCACTTTTCTTGCCTTCTGTGACTTCAAGTAGTGTTACTCCTAATTATGCCCCTGTCCGTGTTTTGACAATTTGCAGTTAATAGAAAACTTGTAAATAAAGGTTGCAATTATAAACAAATTTTAAATGAAATAAAAATTATCTTTTTTTGAAATATGCAAGCTTTTAATCAAAATTGTCTCTGCTATTCTCTAAGGCCTTTCCACCTATATAAGATGCATGTTGTCCAATGATGTAACTGTTGATTGGCCTACAAGATAGATTTGTCTTTGATTTTTTTGGGCTGCTTTTATTGAGATTAATACCGATAGAACATGATTTGTTTCTTTATTATTTTCTGATTTGTTACTGCTTCATGTACCTTTTTGTGCATATCTAGATCTGCCACACCATTCTGCTACTTTTATCGGCTTCATGTTATGGTAGTTTTGAATTCATCATAGAAAATGTTACCAGTAGAGATTGCTCCATCAATTTTAATGAGGATAGGTTGTATGTTCAAAGAGGCATATATGACTTCCATCATGGCTTTAGGCAAACATGTTCTGTAATTAATTGTTCAATTGCTTTGGTTGTTTTTACAGGGATGTAGAACTTGATATGGCTGGGGCATTAAAACAACTTAAAAGCTACATTAGCACCATAGTGTTGATTTTGTAGGTACTTGATTTTTTTAATTTGTAAGTACATATCTTTTTTTTTGCTAGATGTTGAATTCACCTACATAAGCTTCATCCCAATGAGCCTTGTTTTTATCATTTGGGAGGTATGACCATGCCTGAGATAACTGTGGCTATTTTTCTTGCAAAAAAGCTATATCATGAGTAGGATGGGAAGACTATTAAGCTCAAATTGTAAGTCACAATTTCTATAATATAAGATTCTAGGAGGGAAAATTATGTTCTTGATTGACACAACATGCTTTTTAAGCATTTCTTGTAGCTAGTAGTCATTCTTAGGATGACTTGGCTCCTCTACTTTAAGGGCACATTACCCTTGTTACACAGATTTTAATTGTTCCATCAACAAACTTAATCTTGTACAAGTGGATCCTTAAGTGAAGACTCAAGGTACAAACACTTTAGAGATGATAATGTAGAATTTGTAGAATTTGGGACCTTCTTCAACTTCACAAAGTTTTCCAATTGCCTTTGGGATACATTTCCCTAGCATTGGACATGTTGGTTATCCCTCATTCAGTAGGAATAAACTTGCAACTGAAGGTTGAGGTATTGTAGTTGCTAGCAACAATATAAGTCTACCTTTTGTGGGAAATGCTATATACAAGATTGCTATTGTCTTGTCAATTAATTTTCTTGAGTTATCATATTTCAACTATGGGATGGTCTAGTTGGGATGTTTGCCAATAATAAGGGCAACCCTATATCAACTATGGGATAGTTTGGTTCAACTTTGGGGTGGAATTACAGATGTTTCCATAAAGTCATTTCCATAGAACTAGAACCAATTCTAGCCTATTGATATCCTTGAATTCAATTCCCAACCTATTAAGATAACTGGCTTTTTAGCCAGAAGCTAATTATCTAAAGAAATGCCTCCTCCAATGATGCCCAACAGTGGTGAAATTCCACAATACTAAAGAGAAAAAGGAAAGAAAGCACAGGACAACTATTAAGCTTTATAGCTAGCTTCCTTACCATTGACAATGCGTTAAAGCTCATCATATTCATGCTTTAGTCTAAATGAACGAACATGATAAAATGTTAACTCTTTTTTGAATTATTTATCCTCCTTTTATAAGTTTGCTGCAGTTTGGAACAAAAAATGATGCAATTCAAGATACAAGGTAGTGATCAAGGTTAGATGTATATAGAAACCATTACCTGCAATTTCTTACATGTGAGAGACATGAAAATGCTATAATCTGCTTGGAATTATGAGTGTGTTTAAAGAAAACATACAGAACTACCAAAAGAACTCAAAGCTTTTGTTGCATAAGAGATCCAGAAGAGGGAATTGTTAGAGGTGTTATCACCCTTCTTTACAAATCCTAGTTTAACATATTGTTGCTAGCAATAATATAAGTCTACCTTTTGTGGGAAATGCTATATACAAGATTTCTATTGTCTTGTCAATTAATTTTCTTGAGTTATCATATTTCAACTATGGGATGGTCTAGTTGGGATGTTTGCCAATAATAAGGGCAACCCTATATCAACTATGGGATAGTTTGGTTCAACTTTGGGGTGGAATTACGGATGTTTCCATAAAGTCATTTCCATAGAACTAGAACCAATTCCAGCCTATTGATATCCTTGAATTCAATTCCCAACCTATTAAGATAACTGGCTTTTTAGCCAGAAGCTAATTATCTAAAGAAATGCCTCCTCCAATGATGCCCAACAGTGGTGAAATTCCACAATACTAAAGAGAAAAAGGAAAGAAAGCACACGACAACTATTAAGCTTTATAGCTAGCTTCCTTACCATTGACAATGCGTTAAAGCTCATCATATTTATGCTTTAGTCTAAATGAACGAACAGGATAAAATGTTAACTCTTTTTTGAATTATTTATCCTCCTTTTATAAGTTTGCTGCAGTTTGGAACAAAAAATGATGCAATTCAAGATACAAGGTGGTGATCAAGGTTAGATGTATATAGAAACCATTACCTGCAATTTCTTACATGTGAGAGACATGAAAATGCTATAATCTGCTTGGAATTATGAGTGTGTTTAAAGAAAACATACAGAACTACCAAAAGAACTCAAAGCTTTTGTTGCATAAGAGATCCAAAAGAGGGAATTGTTAGAGGTGTTATCACCCTTCTTTACAAATCCTAGTTTAACATAGTGACTCAGCATGTTAACGTAAGTGGAGTGGTGGAAGATTACCTAGCTGTTGCATCACCCATTGTGTCTTGATGTGATGCACCCACTCAATTAGTCTCCTTTAGGGAACTTGTTTCTAGTTAATGCAAATGAAAGAGAGATCCAAATGGCAGATTTTGTTGTGATTGTGTCACAATCTAATAGTGTGGCAGGGTGTGGGAGATCATTGCAGTTTAATTTATTAAAAAAAAAGATGGGAGGTAGTAGGGTGAGAGTCATGCACAAATATTGAGTAAAGAAAATAAATAAAGGGAGTGAATTGGATTTTGCCAAATAGCTAGACATTGGCTAGTTCTACAGGATATGTTGCCACCACCTATCTTATCTAAGTTTCCAATAACCAATAATACTTGTTTACTATAGCCTAATCATGTAATATATGTGTGTGTGTGTGTGTGTGTATACTGATCTCTAAAGATAGTCCCCAATAAGGTGATCACCATTCTCTTTGTTTCTCTTATCTTTTTTTTTTTTGTTGATATGATATTGAGGTAATCAGAAGTTGCCTTCTATTGTGAGCAGCCATATGAAAGAAAGTTATGGTGGTTGCCATTGGAATGGATGGAAAATCTTCAATTATGAAGAACTACACAAATATGTTGGTGAATTCTCTTCTGATTTCTTCTTTACATTAATAGTTTACTTGTTTTGACATCTTAGTTTTTCATTAGGGTTTCTTAATCATGCATATATTCATCTATGTTAAGCATGATTCAGTTATAGTTTAAGGATCAGAATATGGTTAATCATTTAGTTACAATTTAAAAGTTTCCTCTATTTTTTTTTGTCAATTTTTACTCTATCATACAGTTTCTAGATGGTACACTATGTTCAAGTTGTGTTGCCTAATTCCTGTTGGTTCATTCTTTTAAAACTATTCAATTTGTTGGGTTGATTTATTTCTTCAATGAGTTGATCTATACAGCTCATGGGAAGCTGAGGTTTTGAATCTCAATCTTGTGGATCTACAATGGTGGTTTGTATGAAGGGTCCAATTGACAAAGACGGAGTTGGAGATATTTCAAGTTGGTTTTTGGCTTTAAAAGAATTGCAGTAGCAGACTATCTTCATTGTGTTTAACGGTCATAACAACATATAGTAGCTCTTGGGGTCTGGTTTAAAAGATTCACCAATGGCACCTGGCTTTGCCATAGCACTTCTTGTTTGCACCATTTTATTCATCAAGTCCTACAGGCAATGGTAGTTTGATCTTTGATAGCTTTTCTGCACAGGTATATTGTCATGTTCTTTGTCCTTACTATTAGTTATTAAACTAGAGGCTCAAAAACTAGTATGTTGTGTTGGCAACAGCTCATAGAGATGGATAGAGAAGATGAAAGTAAGGGACTGCTAGATGGGTCTTCAAAAGCTACATTTAGCTCACTGCCAGCATGTAACCAAAGTGAGTTAGGAATTTGAGAGATCAAGAGGGTGACTCAAACACAAACAACAACCAATATGTGGACATACATGAGTCATGTAGCCACTCAGCCATTGGAAGGCTACCTGTTTCTACAACATGTTGTTGTCTTGTTTAAATGTCAAGGGGAATTGTTTTTAGGTCATGTAGTGAAACAGTCCGAATTGGCTTCAATATGGAGTATCTTGTACAAACAAAATACACTTAGTTACTAAATACAATTACATATATCAATAAAATTGTAATTGTGCTCTCTCTGAGTTCGCACACACACACACACACATATATATATGTCTATATATATAACTTTTAGGAATGATGCAGTTACCATTCCTAAAATGTAATATACGAGGAATTAGGAATGGTCAGGGTGACTGTTCCTATGTACATGTTTTACTATGATTGAAATTTGAACCTCTAGGAACACATTTTGAATGGTAGTGACCATTCCTAAAAGCATTTAGGAACACCACTTTTATGAACAATTTAGGAATGTCCAAATTCTCATTCATAAATACTTTTAGGAAAGGCTGCCACCCTCGTTCAGGCGATTCGTAAAAGTATATTTTGTTATTGTAAGAGTGCAAGTAAAAAAATTATCTAGTTTGGTTGTTAACATGAAAGGACTAGTGTCTCATAACATGTTACAGCTCAGCTAGGGTTTCCATGTGAATGTGAATTCTAAATGGTTCACGACATGATTCATCTCAAGGTGGAAACCTAGCTGGAAAAAGGATTTTGAAGATGGATTTGTAAAACAACCTGGGGATAGCAAGTGTAATGAAGTTTGAAAACCAGATTTTGAAAATGACATAGAAAAGAGATTTAGAAACCATGATGCAAGTTTGGAGAACAATATGTCCAACTTGGAAAACATACAAATGTGAAGGCAAACTATATGCAATACTACTTTACTTCTAGAACAAGTAAATTACATGAGAATGAAGAACAATATGTCCAATTTGGGATTGTCTAGTGACATAGAAAAGTTGGTTGGAAGTCACCCTGCTTTGCGTACAACATTCATGAATGCAGCCAAAGAGACAAAATGCAAAAGTATGAGATGAAGAAATAAAACATGATACTCAAATGCAAGGGTGACATATAGAATATCAAATGAATATGCTTGACTCATGTAGACTACCCTAGAGAGTGTTGTCGTGTCATAATCCTACCTACATATGACACTTAGCATGAACAAGAGAAACATGACACTTGTTATAAAACACAAGTCTACTTGTGCATGTGGACTTTAATTATGAGGCAAAAAAAGACCAAAAGGGCTCCCTAGACATGAATAAAATGCTATTCTAGATGATAACAATTGAGATCGTTACATAAGAACCTAATATATGCTATGACATACAATATACTTATCCGTTCTCCTTTTTTTTTTCTTCCTTCCTTCCTTATCTTCTTTTCTTTATTCATTCCTCTTGATGGACATGGGACAAACTATAAAAGAGACCAAGACACTAGATGATGAAGAAAATAAAATAAAGAAAGAGAGGGAGGAGAAGAGATTACCTTTGTTATCATCCCAAATTTTTCAAATAAATAAAATATATATATATATATACATTATTTCAGATTTAAATCCTAGACCCAAAACAAGTTAGTGCTTGTTCAATCCAAAGTGAATCTTCAAACCCATGTCTTTTTACCCAAACACAAACTCAAAGCTCAACCTTAGACGTGAGATTTAAACTCAAAAACCCAGACCCTCACTTCTCTTGGATTAGATATGTATTAATGGGTCTAGTCTCAACCAAGACCTGACTTGCTAAACTTGTTTTACCCAATTTTTTTTGCGTAACCTGGGTGAGATAGTCGAGTCAATGCTTCAAAGACTGATTGAACCGGGTCAATCGCTGGACCCTCATGCGTGAGGAAGAGTGTAGTGTACTGCAGCTATCCACCACCACTACTGCAGGTTTCGGCAGACTTTACGAGAGATCCAGCTAGCTGCAGACGGCATCTTCCCCTTTCCCCAACGGCCAGAGTTCCAACGCAGCCGCAGAGCAAGGGAGGAGATGGCATCCGTCAGTCCCCAACCTCCAACGATTTGTCTTCCAGCAATGGCTCGAGCTTCAGGCGTGTAGCAATAGCACGACACTAGGTGGCTTTGTGGGTTTCCAGCACAGTAGAGGGATTGAAGAAATGGCGTCACACGCAACCAGCGAGCAGGCTTGGCAGAAAAGGGCGACCTGCGGGTGGCAGAGTGGATTCCTGATGGAGGGCATGGATTCCGGTGAGCTGCTGCACCATCATTAGGTCGGGTGGTCTCCTCTTTTCTCCAATGGGCAACAACACATGAGTGTCCTCTATTTAAACCTTCAATCGACGAAGAAATGGGACAGCTTTCGATCGCCTGGTAGATTTGAGCACGAATCAACGTCGTTCTTCAGTGAGAAGCACCTCCATGTTTCTTCAGCAAGTGACTTCCAGCATATCTGATCAAGCGTCTGTTGTTGATTGCTCCGGTGGTCTTTAGCCATCCTAGAGCTGAATCTGAATCCTTTGCCTCATGTGGTTCTAACGAGCCCAAGCTTGACTGGTACTGTGACTCCTACCAGCTAGACTCAACAGAACTCTCGCCAGCTAGACTCAACAGAACTCTCGCCACCAGTCTAACCCCCACTTTCAGTTACCAATCACTATGAAATTGCACATACTACATTGTCGGACTGTTACGGTTCCAACGCACTAGAGCACGTCCGGAGAAGTGATCCGAGTCAACTAGAGTAGTAGGTTTTCTTGTTGCCTATTTCTATGACTGTTATCCCTGCTATCGCAGAACACAACGTTGTTCAAAAAGCCATATCATTAGATCCCAATATCATAAGGGTGGGCTCTTCATCTTCTTGACTGTCGTGTGAATCAACGAGCCATATAACACATAAATTCAAGTAGGGAGCAAAAATCTACAGAGGTATGAAGCTGCCCCTGTCTTTTAGCAGGTTTAGTCTACACACATCCACCATCGATTCACTCTCTCGTTGGTTCTAGACAGGGATCTTATGTCAGAAAAACCACTCGATTGCTCTTTAGCTTGACTATTCTCATCGGATCCTCATACCTAATCCAATTTCTTTCTTTTTTCTTTAATCTCATCAAGTTCCAATTTAGATTCCAGAAACTGGTAATGCTAAACCAAAAAAACCATCTCAATAAAATTTAATCCCAAGCTCAATATATCAGATTCAAATCATTGGCCCACTAAAGTGGATTGGTTCAGGTCAGACCCTTCATCCAAACCCAAATATCCAATATAACAACCTACAAACCCAAACCAATCAGATTAGACCTCTAACCCAAACCATAGATCCAAACCTAATCCAACAAACCTGAATCAGATTAGGTCGAAGTCTGATCCAGACCCCCATTTCAAATCTTAATCCGATAGACATGAACAAGATCGGATCAAACCTCTGATCCAAACACGGATCCAAAATGTAATCCAACAAACCTGAACCAGATCAAATCTGACCTATGATCCTAACATAAGGTCCTAAGCCCTAATCCAGCAAACCTGATCTGACCAGATTAGTCCTCTCATCCAAACAATTAATGTAGATCATCAGCCTCATCTAATCGCCATTCAAGCCCAGCACAGATCAGGCCCGGATCTAACTGCATGTCTATCTTTCGGGTTAGATCATATCAAAATCTGGATTAAGCCTAGTTCATGATCTAGATCTTTCCCCAAATATATCATGATTCGCTTAGGAATTTGCAAAGTTGCACGTACAGAATTTGCACACATATTTGCACCATGGGATGACACAAATACTTACACACACTACCACCTTCTAAGAGATTAGAAGATTGGTACCAACACTATGGAATGGTCCAAATTCCAATTGTAGAAAAAGGTATCATGCCTCTCACATCTCTTAAGAAAAACATAGCCACTTTCAGAAAATTATTCAAAACCTGATCTCCAAATAAATATCTTCTTAGTAAATTAAATTCATTTATAAATTCATGTAATTTGATAACCCTCAATTTTCAACTTTGCATTGTCCTATTCTTTTGAGTAATAGTTAGATTGTCGATCTGTATTTTTAAGACGCACAGTTTAATTCTTGGTCAGATAACCCTTGATAAAGACATCAGAAATGGTCAAACCTTGTGCCTACATGGATCTCATCTCTATTTGTCCCACATATTTAAAAATATATGTGAGTTAAAGCATCTCAAATTATTATTTTCTAAGCCCCTATTTGTATGTAATATCACCTCCCCTATCGTGGTTAGAGGGAGTAAAATGTTCCATGCATATAGTGACCTACACCATTGGACACTGCATGACCAATTTTTCGGTGTATCATGTCCAAATAAAGTTGTCTGGGCCATTGGACAGCTGACGTTCAACTCATGAACACAATATGCGCTCAGTGTATGCCTCCATGCTACATATATCACTAACATTTTTCCACTCAAAGGTCTGCCTTGCCATAAATAATTTGATGCAACATAAAGTATTCGTCAAATAACAATATATTTTAGTTACTACAACATCTGGAAATTGGCACTCGTGTCAAACATGGGATGGATAGATCCTTTTGATGCTTTGCAAAGACACATAACCCAACACCAATAAATGGTATCTACTCAATAGTAGAAGCAAAATATGCTCAAGTTTGAATTTCATTTGTTTCCACTGTTTTCAACCAGTGAATGATTCATGTATTTCAACATCAAATATTGAATGATGAGAAATATATTCATTAACAAGTAGAGGCCAATTGAAGAGGAAATTTGATTTATGCTACAAGAGGCACCTTGAGTGGTAAATGCAAACACCTTTAACACAAATATATCAAAATATAATGTTGTACTATGATTTATACTCTCTCTCTCTCTCTCTCTCGCTCACTCGTGCTCTCTTTCTTATAAAACAATTGTCTAAATTCCTTTCCAGTGGTGTATAAGTATAGTAAAAATCATTTGTTTAAATGAAAATGAATCTGTTTCATTAACTCAAATTGAAAGGGGCAATTAAGGTTGCCTATAATTACTACTTATTACCTGTAGCCATATTTCCAAATATATGATGCAAAAAAATTGTTTCCTATCTGCACCCTTCTACATTGGCAAAGAAAAGTACAAAAAATATTTTGTTTAAAATAACTATGAATTCATTTCATTAACTCAATCTTGTGAAAGAGAAAAGTAGGATTTCCTATAATTACTAATTATGGCCTATAGTCATGCTTCTGTTCCAATAAAGATGCAAAAAAAAACTATATTATACCCTTCTGGGTAAGTGAAGGAAAAACCTTTCTACAATTTTTTTTTACATTGTATCTAACACAATGCAAAATATTGATTGATAAGGAACTCTTTGCGTTAATATAAAATCCAAGATTGTGTTGATAATACATTCGTCTATAAGTGGATATACTAAAGAAGGGCACTGGTTTATGCCATATGAGGCACACTGAGCACTAACAGTGACATCCTTTAACCTTCGAGATGTCATGATATCATATCCCATTATTCGTGCAAAATGAAAATCGTTACCATACAAAGAAAATGCCACCTTGAGCTTGACTTCATTACCATGAAATGGACAATCACTCACTCTTTCTCTCTCTCTCTCTCTCTCTCTCTCTCTCTCTCTCTCTCTATATATATATATATATATATATATATATATATATATATATATATATATAATGAGACCATAAATTTTGAAATTTTCTTTCTGCATAGTTTAAATGCAGTAAACTTATATTATGAAAATGAAAAATGAATCCATTTCATTAATTCAAATGTCTTGAAAAGAAAAGTTAAGATTGCCTATGATATACACTTAAATAGTTTCCATATTTATGTTTGAAGGTAAGATGCAAAAGTATTAAAATCTTCCTTACTTGCACCATCATGAGTTGGTGAATTAAAGATCCTCAGGTATATAAAAGGGGGCGTGATAGTTGTTCAGAAAGGTGAGTAGAAGAAGATGAGCAAAGAATCATGAGCTATAGGATAGCATTTGTTTTGATTCTCTCGCTCCTCTCTTCAGGTGTTACACCTACCGAGCTGGCAATGTAGAAAGCACTTTTCTCTCACTGTCTCTCAAAGGCTTTTGATTCTATTAGCTGATTTTTTTTTTCTTGGACACTATTTGTATGACAATTTCTCCCTCTCCTACACTAAGCTCGAGCTCCTAGTCCGGTAGATCCAAACCCTCTCCCCTTAGCAGCTTCAATTTCATCCAACGAAGACTACAAACAAACACAATTAACCACTTAATTGGCCTCTTCATAATCCTTTGGAGATTTCTCATAATCTTCCATATGAGTCTAAACTTTTGAGGTAATACAATCCGTCCAATTAAGGCATCAACATGTATGAGACCATATATTCAAGAGTTAAACAATCTCCAATGCCACCATACAAATCGGCCTCCTCTCATGCTAGGCTGGGGCTGCTGGTTTGGTAGATTCATGCCACCCATTAAAAGCTTTGGTTCTAGCCCCCAAATGGCAATAAATTAAGAAATGAACTATAACCAACTCCTTTACAAGCCCTTGAATATTTATCACAATTTTTAACAGACTAAACTATTGGAGTTTTACAATGTGTTCTTATGGTTTAGTTCCAACTTCTTTGGCTGGATGTATGCTTTTGCCTCTGAAGCATCCTATGATTTTGTCGAAAAGTTCTCCCCCTTTTTCCATCTATGCCATCTTCCTCTTTGCTGTTTGGTTGCACTTCCATAACAAGTTACCTTTGCATGATCTCTATGATAGATAAAAAACTCACCTATGAACATGGAGTGCAGATGAACTGATGACCACATTTGTAACATGTGTAAATTGCTCAGAAATTGAAAAATTTGTTGAATTATATATGATCGATGTTGATTGATTTGCAAGTGATCATTAATAAATCAACAAATTTCCAATGGTAGTTGCAGTTTACACATGTTACAAATGTGGTCATCGGTTCATCTGCACTCCATGTTGATAGGTGAGTTTTGTTATCTAGCTATTGTCTAAATAAGATGGTAGAATTTTCTATTTGACAATAAATTATAACTGCAAAAAAAACATCCAATGGTAGTGGGCAGATGAGTCTATGATTATATTTATAAAATGTGTAAATTACAATCACCGTTGGAGATTTTGTCGACTTATTTAGGATAAATTTGCCAACCATTTAATATATTAATCCTACAATGAGATCATGAGTTTTATTTCATCTTATTTTCAAAAGAGTATGAAACCCCTATTCTTTAGTTTTTTAAAATATATCTTTGTTGTTCTATGTAATCTTTGCCTTCCCCAAGACATCTCTCTTCACTAAACTAGTGAACACTAGATAGTTGTAGTAAGCACTTTGTTACCCATGGTAGACACCATTATCTTGACATTCTTAATATTTCTATTGTACAAAACATACTCAACTTTTGGTGATATAACAAAAGTCACTCATCTCGGCACAAAGTGTAGATGAATCCATGACTACATTTGTGACGTGTAAACTGCAACCATCATTGGAAATTTTGTTCAATTATTTATGATCGATTGAGATCAATTTGCAATCAATCATTATTAAATGAACAAAATTTCCAATGATGGTTGCAATTTACTCATGTTACAAATGTACTCATCAAGTCATCTGCACTTCGTGTAGATGCGATTAAGTTCTGTTGTCCAGAAATTTTCATAATAAGTAGGTAAAATTTTGACTTTTGAAATAAGTCATATTTTCAAAAAGCACACTCAACTTCTAGTGCAATAACAAAGACCATTCATATCACCATAGAGGGCAGATGAGCCTATGATCACTTTTATAACATGTGTAAATTGAAAACCATTGGAGACTTTGTTGACTTATTTAGGATAAATTTGCTAGCTATTGTTAATAGACTAAACTAAGATGAGATCACGAATTTTATTTCATATCCCTTTCAAAAATGTATGAAACCCCCATTATTAATTCTTTAAAATATATCTTTGTTGTTCTATATAATCTTTTGCCTTGTCCAAGATATTTCTCTTTACTAAACTAGTGAACAACAATTAGTTGTAGTAAGCAGTCCATCACCTGTGGGTGACATCATTATACTAACATTTTCTTTATATTTCAATTTAAGTTCAATTACAGAAAACACATCCAACTTCTGGTGATATATCAAAAGTCACTCATACTGGCAGAAAGTGCAGATCAACCCATGACTACATTTGTGACCTGTAAATTGCAACCATCACTGAAAATTTTGTTCAATTATTTATGATCTATTGTGATCAATTTGCAAGCGATCATTAATAAATGAACAGAATCTCTAGTGAGGATTGATATTTACAAATGTTACAAAAGTAGGCAGCCTCTCATCTGCACTTCGTGTAGATCAAGTGAGTTTGTTATGTAGAGATTTTCTTAATAAGAAGGTAAAAATTTGAATTTTAAAATAAATTATAAATTCAAAAAGCACATCCAACTNGACTAAGTTTTCATGTTTCAGTTTCTTAACCAAGGTTTAATCCCATTTTAGTATTTAAATTTGATTTTTCTTATGAAAATAGTTAGGGTTTTGTAGCATGCTCTAACTCTAGTCTAGGGTATCTCGGATTGTAACTCATAATCTAATGTGTTAGTTTATGTTCTTTATTATGCATATTGTATAATAGTATAATCAACATTTGATTTCAAATTTGCATTTGAATTCATAAAGGTATTTGAATGCTTCATCAACATGTTTCCCGATAATGTTTGGTGAACAATCATATATAGTTTGCTTTTGCATTGCAACATGCATTTAAATTTTGAACTACGCACTTAGACTTAGGTCCTTGTGAGAAACAGGACAGATTATTAGCTACATGTCTATGACAATAGTCCTTGCATGCACTTAATCTAAAATGACTTTCATAAATGTACACGTTTTCAAAAGCATGGCATTGAACTGCACATTTTCAACATGGAATCAATTTTCAAAGCCATTGTACAAACAGTAAGAATAAACTTGATTGAAATCTAAACCCTAGATTGAACCTACCTAAAACCACACCATGTTCACTCACTGCCTTAGTCAAGACCTGGCACCAAGCCCACTACTCACCCACGTTTGAACCCAATTGAAACATTGATCCTACTTAGGTTTACCTATGTCTACCTTTGATACGTCTAAACAATAAGTTCATCTAGATCTTGTGAAATTGGATTTAGATCTTTGAATTTGAACTTGGATATACTTAAATCTGGACTTTTATAAGATTGAAACTTGATTTTGATATTATATTTGAAGTATCAGATCTAGATATCAAGTAACTTCTTACATACAATTGGATTTTGATTTGGATTTAGATAGTATAAATAGGACTTTGGATCTCAGATCTTAGAATTTGGATCACAATTTTAGACCGTGTAGGGTTTACATCCTAATTTGATCTTTGGATTTCAAATTTCCACATTATTTGAATCATGATCTCAGATTTTACAAGTTTGGGTTTTAGAATTGAACTCAGATCTCAACCTTAGTTGACCCCTTAGATCCAAACCCCAATTTCAAATTCTCAAATTTAGATCTCAGAATTGGCTCATAAAGAACAAATTTGGATTTCCTTAATGAAATCTTGAACTCAGATTTTCGATCTCGATGTTTTGGATTTCATATCAAAGACTTGTTTAAGTACATGTCTAAAAATCTTATAACCTTAGTTTAGTGCATTCGTATTAGACCATGGATTCATTGCATGGATCGATGATGATGCAGATCATGAACTGTGTCCCGAGAATTCAATTGTACTTTTCTCTTGTTCATGTACTCCAATTTCTAATGATCCTCTTAGATTTTCCAATATCTCATCTTTCAATTTCACGGAACATTAGGATCCGGACAACATTCCTAATTTAGAATCTAGAACATTTAATCAAGTCCTTGATCTGATTACTCCTGGTAAAGACACTAGGAATGATGAGATCTTGTACCGATAGGTCGGGTTTTATCTCTCTAGGAGTTCTCAGATGGTTGGAACAATTCAGGGGGCATTTAGTCACTTCTTACGTGAAATTGCAGTGTAAGATTTGGATGGGGATAGTACCAGATGAAAGATTTTCTCAAATGCAAGAAATGTTTTTCTCAACTACAGGACCTCACATCATCTGATGTAAGATCTAAAAAGTAAACAGAAAGTTCACGAACTGTCANTTTGAAATGCATACAAAATTTAACTTTGATGAAAAAGAAAGAAAATAGAAAGATGGACCCAAAAGCAAAGCCACCTCTATCTAACTCTTTGCCTCAACCCTGACTCTTTCTTCCTAAGTCTGACAGTTCGTGAACTTTCTGTTTACTTTTTAGATCTTACATCAGATGATGTGAGGTCCTGTAGTTGAGAAAAACATTTATTGCATTTGAGAAAATCTTTCATCTGGTACTATCTCCATCCAAATCTTACACTGCAATTTCACGTAAGAAGTGACTAAATGCCCCCTGAATTGTTCCAACCATCTGAGAACTCCTAGAGTGATCTTACAAGTGATAAGGAGGTAAGTACATTTTTAAACTTTTTTTCCATATGAATGGTCATATGCAAGATTGCAGATTTTGCATGTGAATAGTATGGCACCAGAACAAATATTTTTCTGTTTGTCATGTAATATAATGTGGTTCCATATATGTTTTCTCTTTATTATATTAGCATCAAATTGCCACTCCATTTAATGTGTTAGCATCAACAATTGCTCATGAATCATTCAGATCTTTGCAAAGGTCAGTTTGGTTCATATAGAGTCAAATTTCATGAAGATTTGGCTCCACAATGAGCAGAATATGACAAAAAAAGAACCATTAAACAATAGAGATAGCCGACTCGATCCATTTTCCATGTTGTGAATACGTAGTTGTTTGTTGATCTATTCTTGAATATGTTACCATATTTGTCAATATGGCAAGGGTTCTCCATGCTGGATGTGCATGTTTTGTCTATCTTTTTATATGTTGTGTTCTCTCCATGGTGCATATGCATTTTCATTTATTAATTCATTTTTGAGCATGCATATAGATTGTCAATATTGGTCCCAAAAGCTTGTTGTACTTGTGCACTGAATGCCTATTTGATCATGCCTTCATGCTGCATATCTGTACCGGAAAATATGTATGTGTCCTTCAAGCGGTTTGAGAACAACCATGTGCATTCATTTTCATATGGTGTGGTTGTTATTTGTTGATTCCCTAGTTTGTTTTGATGCACCTGGCTTTTGCTTCAAATCTATATATATACTTTTTAGTTCAAATGGATTTCCTATGGATGTTTGTTTGTGGCCTCCGCCGTTCCGATGAGCTCTCAAGCTTGGTGATTTGATAAGAGAGAAGGACAAGGTTTGGCCAATGAAAAATATCAATGTTAATAGCGGGTATGTCTGAGTTATATTGGCAGTCACATTCTTGGTTGGTATTAGGCAAATGCATGCTTTAGTGAGCATGGGGTAAACCAGGAAGTCAATATTTGGGTTTTTTTACATCGGGTCCTGTCCGTCAGGTAGCATGGTTTGTAAAACTTTAATAACTACTGACTTTTTGGATGTTTCCACTTGAATGTGTACGTGTGAAATCCCATTCATTGGCATATCACCTAAATGAGCAGTGAATGCCCACCTGTGTTCCTAGATGGAGAGATCTCTTGGCTTGGTATCCTGAAAATTATCACTTATGAGTTTGAAATAGGGACATGTTCAGATTTTCATCTCAAATGCCTCTGCGAGTTAACACTTAAGCCTTCAACTGATTTGAGCGAATTCGGAGGCCAAATCAAAAAAATGTTCAAAGATTTTCAAATCCGAATCCAAAACGATATTTTGAAACCTAAACCAATAGGGTATTTTTAAAATAATCAAAGTTTGCATTGATAAAACCAATTTCCTTTCTTATTATTCAAATCGAATTCCATGAAAACCAATCATTAAAATACAAATATGGATATACCAAATCCAAACCAGTTCCCTTCAAAACCAGTTGATAAGATTCAAATGCGACAAAACCAGTCCATATAAATACACTTCCATCACACCAAGAACCTTTCTAAAAATAACCATATCCAAACTAAGTGCAGCCCAAAATCATTTTTTAAACACCAAATCCACAACCTATGCAAGTTGATTTTATATCTAAACAAATGAATTTCAATTTATACCCAAATCCAATTAAAGACTTTCTTCAAATCCAAATAGGAATAAATCCAATCCAAATACATGTTAAAAGAAACCCATTTCAAAATGAAATTCCAATTCCATCAAATCAATTCTCTAAATTCATTGTGGAGAAAATTCACTTTAAAATTTAAATCCAATCAAGTTAAATTTTAGATTCATACCTATTTAAACCCATTTTTCAATACCAAATGAATTAAATTCAAGTCCATATTTCAGTCCGATCAAACCCAATTTTTAAATCCAAACCTCAATAAACCTCGATAAATTGTACAAATCAGTATTCAAGCAAGTTCACATTCGCATTTGGGTTCAACCAAGTCGAATTTTAGATCCATGTCCAAGTAAATTCATCCTTCAAAACCAAATCTGAAATTAGTATTTGAGTGCCATAAAATCTAATCTAACATCCACATTTAAACCTAAGAAAATCATGTTCTCAAGTCCATATCTGAATAAGCCAACTTCCAAATCCAAATCAATTTCAAAAATCCATATATTCAAATCCAGATTTAACCAAACCAACTACAATTCATTTTTCAAGTGTAAATTCACCGAGTTCTCTGACACAAACTCATCTTTAATCATCCAATTCATTCCAATTCCAAATCATATATTCAAATATGCTTCATTCATATACAAAATCTAATCCAAATCTAAGTTTTTAGGTTAAATTTCCAAACCCAGTGTAGTTTCTGGATCGAAATCTGGCGCAATTTAATTCCAAATCCAATTAAAGCTAACTTCCAACAGGCTATATCTAAATAATCCTTATCTGGCTCCAAATTCAATAAAAGCCTATTTCCAAATCAAATAGCAAATCCAAATTAAGATTCAGGTCTCGTCTCGAAACCCAATACACACACTTTCACACATGGGTTACACGAATGCTTGGATGTAATACTTTCTTTTAAAAAATAATAGATCGATAACCACCCTATCGAATGGGCATGAATCGAATGCCAGAAAGCGTCCAAACCTCTCACATCTCCAATTTTACATAATATTCATTAAAAAAATGAAAGGTCCCTTCAAAATAATTTTTTTTTTCACCTACAATTTTTCATCAATAGGCGTGCATTCAATTTATTTTCAAACTTTTTCAATTTAAAGTGTAAATTGAAAATAGTAGTAATCTTCTTTTTATTTCAATTTTGAATTCATATATGCATCTTGTTCCTGTATTTCATATATGTTTAATTGTTTAAAATAATACGTAGCCTATTTAGTATTAAAGAGCATAAATCTAATCCGTAGTTTGGTTACCCTTGGAAAAGATGCAAGGTACAGCCAACGTCATACCGATAGGTGGATCCCATGTCTTTTATTTTGGTCCCGTATATTGGATGAAGGTGAATCATTTCTTTCAAAATCCCTTCATTTTTTGAAAGCCAAGACCATATGTAAAATACCCCCCTCATGCGGAAAATGGCCAAATTTTGCATGCATACGATCGATGATTAGAGTGGGACTCTATTTGTTTGATTAGATTTCTGTCCTCTTTTGTCCAAATTTCTAAGTATTATTCTTAAGGACCAGTTTTTTACATGTTAACCCTGGAGACCTTAGATGAAAACCTAACTGGTTATGCTTTGTTTAATTTGGTGCCCACACGTTTAAGACTAATTGAAGAGGACCTCTTCATGTTCACATAGATTTCAGGATCACATATAATGTTCATTTAGGTTTACTTTGCAAACAATGTGTGCAAGTGTTTGCTTTCCGTTTTATTTTTATCTCCACGTAGGTGGCAGTACATTAGGGCCCAATTGTTTTTGTATGTATTCAGGTTTTAAACTTTCATTTCCTATTTGTTCCAATCATCACACCATCAGGCTTACAATTCAGGCCCGAGTTCCGAGTAAGTTTCATGGCTGTGCCACCTTGTGGGATAGAAGGTACATTGACTAGCACTCAAGCAGATAAAATGCCTCCATCTTTAGAACTATTGGGAGGAGTTTGTGCCGGTTCATTGAATCCTCGTTTGAGTGTTGACATACTTTATTTCTTGGATGATCTGATGTATTCTCTGTGTCATGTTTAGGATAACAAAATTCTTTCCAAACATTACATGATAGTAATCTTTTTGAAAGTACTGCAATGAATAATCATGTTAATGCTACCACATTTGAAATATCTGCAACGTTTGTATATTCTCAAATTATGCTTTAAATTTTCAAACCTTTCATTTCTTCAAAACTTGTCTTATGTCATTCCGACCCCCTAAAATCATCCAGGAGCTTTTGTTCTCAATTCATTCTTGTCCAGTCCTGTACTCAATGCATCTTTAGAAGAACCTTAGCTAATTTGATAAGCCTCTTGTTGGGTCGACCCGCTCTGTCTATTCATGTTTCTTATCTATCTTTTCAAAGAAATTATCACCAAACCAATCAATTTATGTCATTCCATTCCTCCAAAGCATTTTACAAAACCCCGTTCAAAATTTACCCCATTTTTTCAGTTCCTACAACCACTTAAAGTGTCTTCCTAAGTTTTTTCTTGAGCATGTCTTTTCTTATCTCCACTGTTTCTCTTGTATCAATTTTCCCCATATCTTGTCCTATATTTATTAGGTGGACCTACTTTTTTCCTCTTTCATTTATCTCTCTTTTGTCTGGTCACCAGTCCCTGCCCCTAATTTAACCTCTTGTTTATCTATTCTCATGCCAAACTATATCAACCCTTTAACATCTTTTATTTTGTCAGCCCACTTAGTCCCCTCTTCCATGTGTTTTTATTTGGTCATTCATATACCATCATAGGTCTTTATTAATTTTTGTGTCCTCTTGTTCATATTATTCTTGAGTCGACCTCCATTAGATGTGAATAATTCTTAGGATTCTTTTGTTCTGGTCCCTAATCCATTCAAACATCTTGGTTTCTTACCGATTTCCAAACTTGGATCCATAGTGCATTGGAAAAGAATCTAAATTTTTAAATTCCTGTACTCCAGAAAACAGTAGAGAGTATTTCTACCATTGGAGCAAAAATCTGGAATGAGAACACCAGAATCCTATTCCCAACCTGTGGGGAGCAAAAGGTTTTATAGATTGATTTTGTTGTCATTGCATCCACTAGATTGACAATGCACAACGTAGCAACCTTTGGCATCAGGGCTGTTCCAAAAGCCTTTTTTTTATGGCTTCCACTAATAACAGACCACAGGAACTATTTCTTTTCAGGGTTTTTGAGAGTCAAAACCCTTGATGCAAAGTGCTTCGGGTCTGAAACCTGCATAGGAAGGCAAGAAGACCTAGAAGACCCTCATAAACCAGATGTTACTTGAAATTATTTTGGCTGTTTACCCCAAGGAGATCAGACAATGAAGATTAATTTACAAATATAGAAGACAAGTTGTTTGTCGGATATTCTTCAAAGGAAAAGATAGAGAAAAAGATGGAAGCAAATGAGTCCTTAAATGAAACCTCTTGTCTCCTTTGAGGGGTATTTCAAATTCTTGAAAAAACAATGACTTCTATGTTTGTAATTTAAATTTCCACAATTTGATCTACATGGAATCAATAGCCTAAATGATTCACCTCAATTTTGACATATGACGGACTAGTGACTGCGTGTCTCTCTCTCTCTCGCTCTCTCCCTCTCCATATATATATATATATATACAATGGTTTGAAACCATTGCTATATATATATATATATATATATATATATATATATATATATATATATATATATATATATATATATATATATATATATATATATATATATATATATATATAATGACAACAATGGTTTGAAACCATTGCAAAAAATATGAAAACATAACTAATACTATAGTGTCCAAATTCTCTTAGGCACAATTTTACATTTTTAGCAGTTTAAAAATGTGTGTGTGTGTGTGTGTGTGTGTAGTGGAGGGAGAACAACCAATTCACATCAGCAACATTTCTTCAGAAAAATTACTTTCTCGAATAATTTTTTTCAATAATCAATTGATGCCATTCATCTTGTTCATGTAACAACAACAACGACACTTTCTTCAGTTTTCCCTTGCCATCATTAATATTTAACTTGAGTCATGAGAAAGACCAAAGATAGGAAAGATTAGCCATCCGTCACTCCACATCCATCATCAGAACACCAATTTTTTTTCTTATGACATAGTTCCTTTCTATACAGCTAACTCCTGTGATGACATTGCCCCAATTGTCCTTCATTTTGCTCTTACACAAATGCATCATCATTTGTCTCTCATGAAACTGCATACAAACTACAGCCACAACATAATCTAGTAGCAGGACTGCAAGGAACACACAATGGATTTGAGAACCAAATTGAACGTATCAAGTACTAATGACTTCTCCATGTATCCTCCATGATACCTAGTCATAACAAAGAGAAAGGAATATTTGGTCTTTCATTGCTACCAAATTTGATTTGGGAATAGCTTCTATAACAAGAAGATGACTCACAAGCATGTTAAGAAAAAAAAGAGCTTCAATTGTGCACCAATGAAATGCTAAAAAGGAAAATTAACATACCCAAAAGGGGTAGAAAACCTTGCATAGATCAGGTTTATTATTCCTCAGATTTCGCTGCATTTATTAGCTAATACTTCCAAGAGCCAAAGTGCCACTATCTCAAAAAACAACCTTTTATTGGACAATGATGTTGCAACTAGCACTCTTCTGCAAACTAAACTCTGCGAACTTCCTATATCAATGAAGCATACTACACAACAATCAGCTAAAAATTATGATTTATGACATTCAAAATTTTCATCTTGTACATATAACATAGGCAAACAAATTCACTACAATATTCTCCTATTTAAGCAAAAAATATTTGTGCATCTCAACAAGAAGTCACTATGAATAGAACAAGTGCAGTATAGTATGTAAAGAAGGTTGCCAATCAATGGTAACTCAAAATACTAGAACCAATATGCTATACAAATTTGACATGAAATAACACAGAGAGAAAAAATTATATGATATTCAACATGTTAGAATTTATGAACTTTTATTTATATTGATAACATAACAATTATCTCTGAGACTTAGTTCTAAAGTTATCAAATCCAACAGAAATTGAAACGAAAAAGCACTTTATGATCTTTTAGAAAAAAGAGAAAAATGACAAATAGAAATGTTTGGTCGAGTTTGTTATACATTTGAAGAAACAAACTTTGTTCTAAAACCACCTATAGGCAACAATCTCACCCTTGCCATCAAGCTATTTTTATTCTATTAGGTAGGAAATCCGTCACCACACTTATACCTCAGATGACAAGACTTGGGTTACTTTGATAAGACCAAACACATAGGTCGGATGATTGTGTTGATCTTCTTTGGATCTAAAAGATTAAAGGTACCTACAATATCAAATTCAATAAGCAAAAAAAAAGTAACAAAAAAGAGAAAGATGAGAGATGAGCATGGTACATACAACCTTGAAATGTCAAGAAACTAATATAGGTCAAGGTGGTAATAGGAGCGCATAAACACAAGAAGAAGAAAAGGAGGAAGAAGAAGAAAGAGAGGAAGGAAGAAGGAAAGGAAGCAACATCACAAATGAAATAAGAAGAGAGGAAAATATAAAAGAAAAAATAGAAGGAGTCTAACAAAAAGAATAATAGAAGAGGAAAAAGAATAAAGGAAGAAGAAGAAAAAGACAAATAAGAAGAAAGAAGAGGCAAAAAAGAAGAAGAATGAAAAGAATAACGTTGGAAAAATAAGCAAACAAAATGGAAGAATAAGAAGAAACGAGGAGGAGGAAGAGAAAGGAAAAAGAATATAAGAAGAAGATGAAGAAAAAAGCAAGAAAATGGAAGGAAGAAAAAGAATAGTGGCAGACACGAAGAAGATGGTGAAAAATAAGAAGAAAGACACCAGACAAAGAAGGAGAAGAAACCATAAGTAGAGCCCACATCCTTACCCTCTTAAGTGGAAGGGTAAATATGGTAGACATAAGAAAATACAATTAATCTTTTCTATTGGTAGCAAGACTTCATAAGTAAATTCCGTATTAGGCACTAAAGTAGCTAGATAAGAGAGTGTTATAACAAAGAATATTATTCTTGCTAAACTTAAAATAAGTAAGATAAAATACTATATTAGAAAATAACAAGGCATACACAAATGGCATTAAAAGTTTAAAATTAATACTTACTCCATCTTTTTATGAATTAGTTATGTTCAAACTTGACCAGATTCAAGCTTTGACCAAAATAGACATGGCAGCATTGATGAGTTGACACTTCTTTGACCATGCTAATGCAATGTCTAGAAATAAACATGTGTCTGCACCCATGTCCAGACCAAGCTGACAAGAAGGAAAGGAACAAGTTATTCATCAAGTACTAGAGACCAAACTGTTCACTATATCTCAAAGCACATGTGAGGCAATATACAGTGAAATTATCACATATTACAACTATTTTCAATGAAAAATTAGTTATCATGAATTAGATCAAAGGTATAAAAAATCCAAGAGTTGGGTCAAATGATTGCCTCTATTATGTATATTACAACCTTCTGTCTAGTAAAAGAAAAAACAAAATAATTTCTTGTATAAACCATCATGGTGAGCAAAATATAGGACATACTAATAGAAATGTTTAATTGGTTGATAATATTAGTGCATACTATTTGGTTCTCTTGTGAACCATGTTCAGCAGGGCCAAAGACATCATAATGAGAATCATACTTCTATCCAATTTTGTTACATAAATATTGAAATTTTGAAAGAAAATCACATTAAAAAATGCATACATACAAAAACATATATGTGCAAACTTCTATGGAGATTTTCGTGGACTTCCTTTGCAATGACAGGTTTTATTGCATACTACAACCAAGTCCTTCTTGCCCTTCATCATCCTTCAATCTTCCTATTAATTCATCACCTTGTATTCTCTTTGTCATTTGTTTATCACCTTCTATTCTCCTTCCCCTTTGTTGGTGTGTTTCCTTTTCTCTTTGTATTGTTCATTCTCTTCTTTCTTTGTTGTGGGTGTGTTCTCTTTCCCCTTTGTCTTCCCCTTTATTTTGTACTTTGTGTTCTTTTGCCCCTTTGTATTATTTGTTTTATTGTTTTTCTCCTTTCTTAGTACCAGAGCTTGAACCTTTCTATTTGTCCTGATGGCCATTTCTAGTTATGTGTATAAGACATTCTTAACGAACCAAATTTCAAATGTCATAGTTATATAACATGAAACCTTAGAACATGCTATGATGTCCACTGATTGTAACCCTAAAGATCCAATTAAGTCTGGATAGAAGCTAACATAACAAACTTGTTGTCCACCATTCCCAAATCCAAATTTGAGCATAACAAATTGCATTTATTTTTTAATTATTTTGTTTTTTTACTTTTGCTCTATTTTAGATATGCTAGTTCCTTTTTCTTCTTTATCTCTAATTGATTTTTTTAATTTTATCTTATAGATGTCTCTTCAAGTCGTACAAGTGTATGGTTTTGTTATCAAATGTATGTCATTTTGTACTTTTCACAAATTTCATGGTTTTGTTATCAAATGTATGTCATTTTGTACTTTTCACAAGTTTCAACAGCTTTTCCTAAAATCTCACTAAAGAGAGCATACAATAATATCACAAGAATTTACCTTGCCAAGATACAACTAGTATTTACCACTAAGAAGGATATGCATGTCTTTGTACTCAGTTCAAAGGTCAACTTCTTGCTCCCTTAGGTACCTACAACCTACTCTTGCTTTTATTAATTTCTAGGACCCTCCCCAACTAATCTATTGTAGGCTATGTCCAAATTGACTAGTTCAAAAGACCAATCTTCTAAATAATCTTGTTTGCTAATTCTGGTGGTGAATCAAGTTTTATAGGATAAGTAATGTATTATCACTACCTCTCAAGAAAGATAAAGCTCTCTCTATTACTATTAGAAGCAAGTTGAGATTAGTTGGCCAAGTTGATGAATTTCTAAAGCTAAGGAGTCATGCTACAGTGGCATCAATTGCTAAATGGATCTATCCATCTGCACATTATCACTGGCATTCTACTTTGAAAAGATAAATGCATGTGACTATACAAAAAACTTTTGAATTAAGATAATCAAGTAGCAGCTGGTATTGCATCTATCATGACATCACATCACAGGGTCAAATCTCACATCTTGATGAATTTAAGAAGAATGATCATAGTCCTAAAAGTTATATGGTTTGGATAGTAAGGAGCAAACATGCTTAGCCTTTTCTCCACTAGGTCAACTTCGAACAGATTTTTTTAGCAAAAAGAACAGCAAAACATAATTATGATCAAAAGACACTATTTCTTGGCAAAACATGAAAAAAATATGTCAAGTATGACCCTCAAAAGAATTAAGATCGATATACAAAATGAAATATTATTGACTAGAACGACATATAGAAGGCAAGGGTGACATCATCTACTCATTTAAAGTGGAGATTGCGTACCATGATGAATTGTTTGTCAAAATTTTATAGAAAAACAGAATGTTTTAATAGATCAGCTTCAAGGTTTCCAATTATTTTTTAAACTAAAACTATATAGTTGTGAAAAGACTATGCCATAGACTAGGAAAACAACTGTCAAATTGTCTTAGTTTATAGAACCTCATAAGTAGAAAAGTTTATCAGAGGAAGCAAAAGCACAAGGTACAAGAAAATTACATGAGTAGGTGATTACTAGATTAAGTAATTTCATAGAATGACAAATAAGAAATAAAGATTCATTATTTTAGAACACATCTCGGTGACATAGTCCTTTAATTTAATGTTGGTTAACACCACTAAACAATTAATACCACTAAGAGAATGTATATAATTTTATTTGTCTATTAATGCTAACTGAGTGATCTACTTTGAAATTTCATAAGTAATTACCAATTTCATATGCAATTTTATAAACATTATGGGTTGCCTAAATTCGTCTAGCTTTCAATATTATGTTGCAACAATCATCACCCTTGGTTTGGAAGGACACAAACCATTCTCTTTGGTAAATATTTTCCTACATGACTTCTGGTTGAATTAAAGAAACTTGCATTCAAATTTTCTCGTTTATAAGCATATAATCTAATAAAATATTTGTGTGTCAACTCGAAGAGGTGAAGAGAGAGAGAGAGTACCTCTAAGCCTCAATCCAACACTACCATTGGACATGCCAAGGGTAAGGTAAGCTAGGAGCCTTTGAGAAAGGATACAAAAACATAAGCAATCTAATCAAGAGATTCCATTCAACTGCCAAATTGATCATTTGAAGCTTTGTCTAAAAGAGTTTCACCACTACTACCACAATCTTTTAGTCACTTGATGTGCACTTGGTCAACATTTTTAAAAACTAACCAAATTATAAGTTGCAATGTGCCAAAAAAGATCGTACTTTGAAAATGCTTTTCAAGTTTGAATTTAAGACACAAGATTAACAATGATGAACCCATAGTCATCTTTCCTCATGCTCTTTTTTTTTTTTGTGAGTCAGTCTATACAATCAAATCAATCAAAAAAATCCGTATTTAGATTACTTGCATCAAAACAGCCCAACAACAAAATTCTCCAAAAGATTTACAACACAGATTGCTAGAACATCAGATTGGATTCAAAGAAATACAGTGGAAAAGTTTAATTCATGTAGCAAATGAGAAGGAATGGAATCATAACAACTTGAAGATAAAATTTGATATCTAAAGGTCCCAAGGACCCATAGTCAAAGCACTAATGTTTTTTTGTGCTGGTAATTGGAGATATAAAAATTTTGAATGTCCCCTACATTTGGAAGAAATATTGGAAGAGAAGAGAAACAAAAAAAAAACATCTATATACAAATCAATGGTGGAAAATGTAAAAACCTGCAAAAAGACAAACTCCAAAATGGAGTAGAAAGGCTATGGCTGCAAGATATCTTCACTTGATCATTTTTCGGTCTAAGTTTTATGAGATATGAATTGGGTTCTTTACAGCAGGACCAACAAAGAATATGTTGCTTGAAATTTCACTAAAATGTAATTTTATAGAATTATTTTGTACAAATAAATAACAATAAGTTGTCCCTTTACCTGAATGAAAGTTTTACTTTATTTTCTGCAAGTGTAAAGCTTTATCTAGGCAACATTATTATAAGAATCATTGAGACCCATTAAAAATTGGATAACATGTTCCCTTTGGAGTTTTTTAGAGTATGATTTCATTGCACCACAACAACACATGGTGAGGAAAGAATATGAATTGAGCTCGTCCCAAAGAGCTTTTAATTTGGTATAATATAATGCAACGGTCATAGTATCTTGTTGTAGACATCATATAGCACTTTAGATTTGCTAGATCTGAGGGTGAGACTTTGAGTAAACCATTCTCACAAATCTTCCCAAACCTCTCTAGCTTTAGTTGAATATATGGCACTTTCTATAAGATCTTTATTAACTGAATTTAAAATTCGGGGTAGTATCATATTATTAGGTTGAACCCATAAATGATAGCTTGGATCATCCTTTTTTGGATCCTTAATAGAACCATCAATGAAACCAATTTTAGTTTTTGCTGAGAGAGCCATCAACATTGCTATACTCGATGTCCCATAATTTTCCCTATTAAAATGCTCAGAGACCAAAACATTCCCATGATTGTCTGAATGGTGAATAAAAAAAGGACTAGACATCACTCTGAGACTACATCGCTGGGATCAAGATGAACATCATCATACGCTTTTCGTCTATTATGTTCTTGTTAGCTCCACGGTCTATCATTGCCCTCATCGCTCTGATACCATGTGAACAGCTTTACTCATGAAGAAGGGCACAATAAAGGGGAACAAGAAAGAAAAATTGTCAATAAAAAGCTTCACTCGTTCATTTACAAAAAAATAAGTTTTTATATACAGCAACTAGAATAAAACGGATAATTACAACAACAATATTTAGAATGTTAAGGAGCACGCTTTCCTTTCCATGTCAAGGTTTCCTTAAGAGAGCAGCTTGATATTTGAAGCAAGTTGAAGGAGACTCTCACTGAGATGAACGGACATCTTATGGAAAGATGGCAGTAGACTACAATATGGCAATTGACCTGAACATTGTGCATTTGTTTCCTTTAACAACCTCGACGGTGGCCATCGAGGCCCGTCAAAAGAGAGGGCCGGTGGGTTTATCCAGCAGATGGAGGCCCGACATATTGAGAGGTTTTTTCCAACTTGAAGGACGG
Organism: Nymphaea thermarum; assembly: GCA_011799765.1. NCBI lineage: Eukaryota > Viridiplantae > Streptophyta > Magnoliopsida > Nymphaeales > Nymphaeaceae > Nymphaea > Nymphaea thermarum. The sequence goes on from JAANDH010000524.1 coordinate 196,715, forward strand.
AGAGGAAGAACCTCGACAATAGTCATTGAGGCCTGACATGGACAGAGGCAGTAGCGGAGCTACTGTTTGACTGGCGTAGGCCACTGCCCACGCCAGCCCCTGAAATCTTATATTGTGATTAAGCTTGACCTAGGTTTAGCTAGGTCCAGCCACAAGTAGTGCCCACACTAGACCTGAGTCTATGCCCTGCAATCACTCATTCTCTTCAGCAAGAGATCAGTTAGTGCCCCTCGGTCAAAATTTTTTGGCTCCACCATTAGACAGAGGGCCAAAGAAACCCTCGACGGCCATCAACACACCGCCATCATCGGGGATAGATAGAGAGAGAGAAAGAGAAATGAAGATGAAAAACCATGGCTGAAGCTGAAAAAATCCTCACTATGGTGGTCGTGGTCATCGCCATCATCGTCGTCTTAGTCACTGTCATTGTCGTCATTGTTGTCGTCTTTGTGGTCATCATCACCGTTCCTTGCCAAGGTTCCTGGTCTTCATCGTTGCTATTCATGGCGGGGGGAGAGAGAGAGAGAGATAACTAGAAAGAATGAAAAAACATAAAACAGCCATCAAACACAGTTTTTTATAACCGTGACTTTTATGACCCTAAGAATCTTGATCGAGGGTTATCAAAGGCAACCTTAATGTGCCTTTGTTCACCTAGCTTTCTTTGAAATGTGAAATAAAAGAGATTCCATTGAGAATTAAGTACGACTTCAAAGTACCGTGTGAGTGTTATCAAGGATCAAGTTTAAATTAGTTAGGTTCATCAAAAGCTTTGCCATGCACATTTATTTTCCATCACTATTTTACCCTCTTCAAGAAGCAAAGCCTGTTTTAGGGCTTTCTTAACATGTTTCCAATGGCTATAAATGATTGTCAGAATTAAGTATGGCACCTGTGTACAACATTTCCTTATGCTTTCTTTTTTCTAATGTTACTTGGGGGAAACCGTCTTCGTGAAAAAAATCTTAATGTCATACCTGGCTTAGATCAATGGATCTATGATACATCCTTCAACTCTCATTGTGTCATGCTTGCTTCTGTTTGCTACAAGAAGGTAACACATTGGAGCATGACAATAACCTCGGGATTTGAACCTTGAAGCCATTGAATATGAGCCACCTTTCCATATGTATAATACATACATCAATATACAAATTTACATAAAACATTATTGACGATTCCTTTTATAGAACTCCAAATTGTTGCGATGACCAGCTTCTCTCTACATAAAGCATTCTCATCCAGTCACCTCTACCTTGTAACGAAAATCTGATTTGAAAATCCATTCGACCATATCATTCTCCCTATGCAATATCCCATTTGAGTGTCATTACTGTAACCAAGCTGTCCTATTTATATATATATATATATATATATATATATATATATATATATATATATATATATATATATATATATATATATATATATATGAGAATTTACGCAACTTGAAAAAGTCTCTGGTCTCTTTCACGTTTATGCTACCTTTAGAGAAAGATAGAGATCGAGATGTTTTAATTACCCTGGTATTAAGTCATTAAAATCCAATTTATAATCTCAACCACATGCACACTGGGGGGCAACAATACTCTCTTGGTAGGCATTTACTATTGAGCATGGATAAGAAAAGACATAGACAGAGATGTTTAAGCTATCCCCATAGTTAGTTATCAAAATGTGTGTGAATGATTGTGTGTGTATATGTATGTATATAGCCAGAGAGAGAGATGGGATTATCCCAGCCATCACTACTTGGCTCATTGGCCAAAATTAATCCACTTAAAAATACATGGTAGAGGTATCGTAAGAGTGATGTCACTATTATCTATGGAATATCTTTTAACTATGAATTTTAGTGCCGTTATTTGGCTTCAACACGTGGTTTATGGCAGAGCCTGGGAAAACAGTCTGTCTTTTTTGAAAAAAGCCTGACAAAAATATTAAAAACAATAGAAATGAAAAAAACTGTATTTTCCATTTTTTTCTACAAAAAAATCCAAAATGAATTTTTTATATTTCTATCATGCTTTTTCTCATTATTTTTAACTTATTTTTGCTTGGAAGTTTAAAGCTTAAGTTAAATTGTTTAGCTTCATTCTGATCATTAATAAGCATCATTTTAATCATTTTATCACATTAATTTTTATACTTTTGTTACTTGTTTCAATTATTTTACTTTTTTACTAATTTTAAGATTTTATCTTTTCGAAAAAGTTCTGCCAAATTTGATTTTCAGAAAATTTCTTGAGAATTTCAGTGTTGTTAAAAAATACCAAAGAAACACCTTGTCATTTAAAACCTATTAATGACATTTGTGGCTACGGCTTAAGATACACATATTTCTCTCTCTATGTATATCTTTCTTTTAATTATGTTCTGTCTTTATTTATATCTCTCTTGAAATTATGTGTGTGTGTGTGGAGAGAGGGGGGTGTTGGAAACTTCCACCGAAGGGATGGGCCTATCCAATTAAAGTAGGTCAAGTTATGAAGAAAAGTAAAGTTCCAGCAGAGTTCAAAGAGGCAAGGTATGTCGTGGATAGGCAGAGAAGCACATGTGCATTGTCTCTATTCTATATTTGAGGTATCACTAAAAGCTGGGTAAGGGGAGAGGATACTTAGAAAGCAGAAGCCCTAGTGGCCTATGGCCCCATTCTCATTCAATTAACCAACTGTCCCCTTCACAATTGCTTCATTCTGGCAGGCGGGAAGGAGCCCCAAGGTACACGTGGAAGTGGGGCTGCCAATGGATCAGGTATAATTTAGGGATTTTATTTTATTATTTATTTATTTACTTATTTTGGTAACTTACTAAATTCAGTTCAAAATTGAATTTTTGTGTATCTTTAGCTAATTACTTAAGCCAAAACCTTTGCACCTTCGCTGTAAGATAACTAAGGAATCCCCAAGATCTTATCTTAAAATTCATGAATGTGTTTGTGGAGGAAAATGATTGTGCAAAACCTTCATTGGCGGTGATGGCTGCCCAAACCATTTCCATGCATGTATTTTAATACCTTATATCCTTTTACTTATTTGGATAAGGGTTGTTCCTAAGGCTGTTTGGCAGTAGGGACACTTTGTGAGTGTCCTATGAATCTACTTCAAAAATTGTGAGGGGTAAAAGAGGGACACTTTGTGAGTGTTTCATGAATATGTCGCAAATATTGTGCAGGTTAATAAAACAATAGAACAACTACGCTTTGTGAGCATCTCATGAATACTTCGAGCGTCTGATCAACCTATTCCAATCTTTGGGATAGATTCATAAGACACTTGTAAAGTGTCATTGTTGCTAAACGACTTCTAAGGAGCTATTTGTCACTGAAACACCATGTGAGTATTATATAAATGTGTTCCAACACTGAAGTAGATTCATAAAACACGTGAATAAACATTATATAAATCTACCCCAATTTTGATGCAGATTTATGGAATAGTAATAAATTGTTCCTAATACTAAACAGCCTCTAAAAGTTATAATTTAAAGTATTAGTGTTTCTCATTCAAGTGTGTCTCGTTTTGCTGTCGATTGGCAAAAATGCATCCCAAAAGATGGCCCAAACTGCGCCAGCTCAACCATAACTAGTGTCTTATAAACAGGCCAATTTCTGCTGAACATCTTAGAAAGGTTGGCTTTTCTTGCGTGATTCGTGTTTAGCTAGTTGTGAATAACATGCATTTTGGGAACTTGACTCTTTCCTTTTTATAAGGTGAAAATGTTTATATCGTCCTTCATATCTTGGCGGTGAAGCTTTCTTTGCAATTCAAATGATCAACACAATTTAACTTGTGTATGTATGACACAACAAAAAAAAAATTATGTAAAAATCAGGTTTATGGTTTTCCAGTTGGTTTTCTAAACTTTGTATGTGTGCTTAGAGTATGCATCTAAAACCATGATTCTTTGTGAGAAACTTGCAAGGTTCAGGTCAAGGGCGGAGCCAGGATTTTGTTGTGGGGCGGGCCATGTTGGTGTATGGAACTTGATCCATACTGGACACCCATGTGCCATTGTTGCGAGTTGGCTGGGGGTTGCAGGGGGGCAGCGCCCCCTTGCTCGGGGGTTCGGGGGCGGTAGCCCCCGAAGGAATTTTTTTCCCATATGTAAGGGCATATATGTCTTTTGTACAAATGCAGGTTTTTGCCCTAATCCTTATGTTGAGAGGAGGGCCGCTGCTTGTGTGGGTTGTTCTGTGTGTGTTCATTTGAGAGAGAATACAAGAGTTCTGTGCGACCGTGGACGTAGGAGATTATTGCTCCGAACCACGTAAATCGTTGTCTTCTTTCTTGTTGCTTCTAACCTCCTCTTGAGAGTGTGAGCGGAGTGTTTTGTGTGTTGTTCCTAACAGGTCAAACCATCCGCGGGTCGGGCCAAGAGGAGCGACGGTAGGGCCAAGAGGAACGATAGGTCGGGCCAAACTAAAAAATTTTGATTTTTTTACATATAAAAAAAAAAAATTTTTTTGCTCACCCGGGCCATGGCCCGGGCGGGCCCCCCCCTCCCTCCGCCCCTGGTTCAGGTTATTCATTCTCTTTTAAAATACTTATGTTGACTGTTATCCAACAAACCTTAATCAAGGTTTTGATTTTCCCTCCAAAACACTATGTTGGAGTTTCATTCAACTCGTCCTTTAATCACCCAAACATTGGAATTTTTTGTGCCTGAGAAAATTAATACATACTAGTCTTGCATCCTCAAGAGGTGTAGCACAGCTGGCTGGTTTGGTGACTATGTGGCAGGGCTCAAGACAATGTGGTTTATAATTGCCACACAGATCCCAAAAAACATTTATGTTTATATTGATATTTGTAAGCAATTTTTTTCATGCATATATTGATGCCCCTTAAAAGTTTCATAAGTTAAACTTAATGCCCAGAACAAGAATTGTTTGGGTTGGCTTCTTGTGTGTAAAAGGCATGTTACATGTTCTATTCTCACTCTCCTAAACCGTAAAAGGTGGGAAAAGTCTAGTGTATCCTACTTAAGTTGAAGGTAGAGAAGAGAAAATGAATAGACCTTGAAGTCTTTTCGAACAATGAATTGTTAACCTCTGCTCACTTTAATAAAGGGAACAATAAATGCCAAGAACTAGTAAGACGTGGATCACACAACAACATCACTTTGCAAATATCTTGAATACGATAGTAAAATACATTTAGCAGCGATCTTTACGGTAAAACGTTTGTTCAACACATATTTTATACTTACGAAAAATCTCAAATACTTGATCAATTTCAATGAGAGTGACGGTGAAGCAAAGGCTCGTGGGATTTCGGCAGGCATTATCTCTCCGTGCGTCGGCGTCTCCGGGCACGTGACTTGCCGGGCAACTTTTAGACCGATCTGCCAAATTGGCAGGAAAAACTTTTATTACAGTCGTGGGGACCACTGGTCTTCGATAAATGACATTAATTACTTAATTAAGTATAAAAGAAACCTCTTTACCCATAAATGTGATACAATATGTTATATTTTCTTCCCTTCCTTGGGAAGTTATTTCGTCTTCTAGTCATCCACCGCCGCACAGTTTTTCCGCTTTGGTTTTAATTCTGAGGGCTCGATTGATGGTTCGCAAATAGGGTGGAGGCTAGAGGAATTATTTTTCCTCATTTTAAGTTCGAGTTGCTTCCGGATTTCTAGAATCAAGATTTAAGAATTATTATAATAGTTTACTGTGGATAGCGATGCATTAAATAAGATGTATGAAAAATTCTGTGTTGCATTCAAGTCATATGTTACAGGTTCTTTATTGTAGGAGTCAAACTATAATTTCAAAACTTTGACAGTGATTAAAATATAATTTTTTAAATTATATAAGTTGAATTAAAATTTTTGAGTTTACAAATAAAATTTTAACTTTCTCAAAACCTAAAGGAGATCATGACCCCTCCCTAGTTCGTAACTAGTGACATGCATTGAATTTGATTCAATTCAATTAGAAAAAAAAGGAAAGAAAAAAAAAAGTTAAAGGAAACAAAAATTAATTTTTTTTTTTTGGTGGATTCTTATTAAGATCGATGACTCAGATCAAGCACCCAAAAGAAAATGTAAATACAGAAAACATAAAAAAAAAAAAAAAAAGAAGAAGATCACGGAAGAGGAGGAAAAGATAAAGAAACAAAAAACATGTCTTGCAAGCTTTGCGAGCAAAATAAAGCATCATGCGTCGAATCCGTCATTCACTGCCATGCTACTTCATGTTCAGTCGATCAAAGTTAGCATCAATTTCTCGAAACCCGCTCACCAGAGGAGAGATTAAAAACAAACAAGAGATGATAACAAAAATGCAAAACCAAACCCACTTCATGCACCTGACCGGCACGATCTTCTCCGATGAAGCACTAGATCACTCTTCCCACTAAAGCCTGCAGCTCTCTGTGACAATTAACTATGACCCCCGCTAGAAACTGCTTCTTTACCTCCTTTCAGTGACAATCTAGCCGGAAAATGCAGACCTAACAGAACCTAAATATCTTAAATCATAACCTATTCCAAACAAGTGTGTCAGAAAAAGGAGTTCTAGGTAGGACTGGACAAGGAGTGGAGCCAGCTCTAGCTCGACTCAATGGAAGAACCATAATGTGGCTGCTGTGGGCAATTGCCCACACCAGCCCATAAAATTTGTTTCATTTTCACAAATAAACTTTATTAATTTTGATTTGTTACATATAACAACCCTTTACAATTTGCAATTTAATGTAACACTGCCCCTTAGCTAAAAAATTTTTGGGTCCGCCACTTACTCGACTAGTTTCGAGCTCGAGTTCAATGTAAGCTGAAAAAGTTAAACGAAATCGAGTTCGAGCGGTAATAACTCGACTCCGCTCAACGTTGAATTATAATGAAAAACTAGTCAAACGAGTAGCAACTAAACGACTTAATCAAGTTAAATGAGTTAAAAAATTGAGACATGCTTAACATAAATGAGTCAAATGAGTCGAGTCTGATCTCAACATTGTATTGTCGAGTCAAGCTCAAGCTTGTTTTATCAAGGTCGACTCGGTTCGTGTGCAGCCCTACATATAGGCACTATCAATCACAACAAGGAAAGAGAGATAAAGAGAGAGGGCTATACCATGGTGATTTGAGTGTACTTTTCCATGGACCAACAATTAGGAGCAACAGTAGTAGCCATGAGACATCAACAATTTGCTGATGGGAAAATGGTGGAAGCGGCGTGAGCTTCTGTTTCCCTAAGACTATCAAACCTTAAATTGGAAGATCAAACCCTAAATTAAGGAGTCATGCATCATCACTCTCTCTCCTCTACGAAAAAGGGGAAAAGGAAAGGAACTAAATACTCTCCAAACACCCTACCAGCAGACCTATAACCAACCCCCCACCCAACATTGCCCCTCAGCAGTGGGCTGAGAGTGTCATGGCTGACTGAGAAGTGTAAGATCATTTGGTGGGCCGGCATATGTCTATGAGGAATTTCAGACATTATGGCTGTCTTAAAGTAAATATCTGCTTAAGTGATTGCAATTTGGGATATTACGTCATTTTAGATGGTATGGGGTAATTATGAAATGTATAGATACCGGTACGGAATTACGGACTCTTCGATGGGTGGAATCCGTAATTGTCCTCATTATAAAATGGTAGTGGTCCCCGGGGTCGTGCAATGGTTGTCTGAGACGTTGGTCTCTAGGGTTGTCTCTTCCCCATCTGAGAGAGACCTCACGTGCGGCCGCAAAGACCTTGGAAGATCCTACCGCGATCTACTGTCTGTGCGCTTTAGATGGATTCAGGTACGCTTCCGCTTTAAGTTTAAGGTTTTGTTTAATTCGATGATTTAGCATGAGCATGATCCTGTGTTTAGGGCATACGTTTGGTTTTGTGTATGCATCATGGGGAGAAATCCGAACAATTAATATCAGAGCCATGCTTCTTGTTGAATCGTTGAATTTTTTAGATAAATTTTGTGCGTTCTTCCCTTTCGAATTTTCCCTTTCGTTCGATTGTTTTCGAAAATCTGCATCAGTGGCGCGCGTGTCCCTTGCTGTGGGCGATGGAAGATGGAAGCCGTTGGGCTTCCATTGAGCCACACAGAATGAGGAACAGGTACAGGCAGCGACCGAAGGAGTGGGCGATGGAAGCCGTCGGGCTTCCATCGCAGCTGCAGAGGTAATGGCAGAAGGGGAGGGGCGCAACGGCCGGGGTCGGCCGGGATGGGTGGGCAACGACCGCCGGTTTCGTGCGAACCGGCCGCCCGCTTGCTGTGCGCCCTGCCTTCGATTTCTGAAGAAAGGGCAGCGAGGGACGATGGCGGGAGAAAAAGGCTTCGCCCACCTCCGTCCGCCACATCCAGCCTCGCCGGGGAGTCCTCCGTCGCCGGATGGCGCCGTGCGACGAACCTCAGCCTGTCGACGGCGTTCTGGCCGCCGATTCGGCCGCCCATTCAAGAAGAAAGGGGGCGGAAATCAGAAAGGGGCGAAAATCGGCAAAACCAGAAAACCGGCCAGGATCGGCCGGTTTCAGGCGGGACACGGCCGGCCATCGCGGCGGGCGACGGCCGGCCGTCCTGGCGGCAGTCACCGGCGGCCACCCACGCAGTTGGGTGGCCTGCCGGTGGAACTCCATCGCCCGCCTGCCGTTCGGCAGGCGAGCGG
>JAANDH010000524.1:206865-221122 GCA_011799765.1 Nymphaea thermarum
GGGTTATAAGTTTTATAATCCATACAGTAAGTCTTTCTTTGAAACGGGAAATGCCCATTTCTTTGAGGATATTGAGTTTGGGGAGGTGATCAGGTTATGAACATTGCCTTCGAAGAGGGACCTGAGTCCACTCTATTAAGAAGAAGACAATGATGTCGATCTCCCTACTGAAGAACAAACTCAACAACCTCAAGAAAATTTTGACTTAGAGCTGCATCAGATGGATGTAAAGACAACGTTTATAAATGGAGACATTGATGAAACGATATATATGGTGCAACCAGAAAACTTTGTTTCAGGTGATGCAAAGAAAATGGTCTGCAAACTCAAGAAATCCATCTGTGGGCTAAAGTAAGCTTTTCAGTCAGTGGTATTACAAATTTCATCAAGTTATAGTTTCATTTGGTATTGAAACTAATTTGGTTGATGAATGTGTATACCAAAAGTACAGTGAGGGCATTTATCTTTCTGGTTTTATATGTCGTTGATATATTGCTGACAAGTAATGATGTGGGCATATTGCATGAAACTAAGAAATTTTGTCAACAAAGTTTGACATGAAGGATCTTGGTTGTGCATCTTTTGTATTAGGGATCCAAATGTTTCGAGATCATTCTCGGGGTATTCTTGGATTATCACAAAAGGCCTACATTGATAAGGTGCTTCAGCGATATGACATGAAAAGTTGTAAGCCAGGAGATACTCCAGTTGCTAAAGGAGACAAGTTTAGTCTCAAACAGTGCCCTAAAAGTGAAATCGAATCTAAGGAAATGGAAAGGATTCCCTATTCATCTGTTGTGGGAAGCCTTATGTATGCTCAGGTTTGTACTCGTCTGGATATTGCATTTATCGTTGTATTGTTAGGCAGATACTTAAATGATCCTGGTATGGATCATTGGAAAGCAGCCAAAAACAGTTTTGAGGTATTTACAAAGAACATAAGATTTTATGCTTACATACAGGAAGATAGACCAGTGGGAGATCATTGGGTATTCAAATTCTGACTTTGCTGGGTGCCAAGACAGTAGCATAGTATGTTACGAGGCATCCAATTAGGTTTTATGATTGCAGAATTTTGTCACGGGGCTGCGCATTGTGAGTGGTATAGAAATGCCACTATGGTTGTTGTGTGACAATAATTCAGCAGTCATGTACTCTAATAACAGCNTACGGAATTACGGACTCTTCGATGGGTGGAATCCGTAATTGTCCTCATTATAAAATGGTAGTGGTCCCCGGGGTCGTGCAATGGTTGTCTGAGACGTTGGTCTCTAGGGTTGTCTCTTCCCCATCTGAGAGAGACCTCACGTGCGGCCGCAAAGACCTTGGAAGATCCTACCGCGATCTACTGTCTGTGCGCTTCAGATCGATTCAGGTACGCTTCCGCTTTAAGTTTAAGGTTTTGTTTAATTCGATGATTTAGCATGAGCATGATCCTGTGTTTAGGGCATACGTTTGGTTTTGTGTATGCATCATGGGGAGAAATCCGAACAAGAAGCTCATGGCTTGATGAGCACACACCAAGCTAGAAGGTAGTCCCTGAGGACAAGACCAAAACTGGGTTATGGATTCGTCTATATATTCACAAGGACTAAGGCTCGAAAAAAACTGACCTGGCTTGGGTCATAGGCAAGCAAGGAAGGGATCACATGCTCGACTAGGTTGGCAAAGTAATATACTATTGACATTGACGCAACCAAGTAGGCTGGCCTCGATGAGACAAGCTGAGTTCTATAGTTGGAGCTGGCTAGCCTTGTTGGGACACACGACATCGGCCACTAAGGATGTAGATCAGCCTAGGCAAAAGATGAGGCTCCTCGAGGTAAGAAAAGTGGCGGAGAGAGATTGAGAGAGGGAAATGATGGAACTAGAATGTATTTGAATAATATTTATGCTGAATCATCGAATTACATGGAAAACCAAAGCAATGCCTACTTAAATCCATCTTGAAGAAAGTGACCATGGATTCTGACGGCAGGATCTTCCCATCCTGGGGCACAAAAGTTCCTCACCTCCTGGTCTATAAGCATAGATCCTGACTTTTGCTGGTTGTATAAGAGGGTTTCATCTGAGGTTTCTTCAGTTTTGCTTGAATCAGAGGACGAACATCTTAGAAGGTTGTTGCTAGGTTTCATAGCTGTGACTAGTGGCAGTCAATGGCGGAAAAGATGTGGATTCAGAGGATATCTCGCACTGGCTTTGTTGGTCGCCCTAGCTGCCTTTGTTTTCATTCTTCTTTTGCTTAGCCAAGGGAATGCTGCTCATCTCAATTCAGTGTCGCCACCAATTGTTATGAGAAGGTTGAGAGAAGTGCCTCAACTGATACTTTTTTCATTTGAAAAAACTCGTCCCACCCTTAGAGCGGGGGCCATTTTTCTAGAAATATCATTATGAAAAAAAGGTCCTCCCAACAAACCTTTTTTTATCCTCTGTTTGATGGGGGAAATTTTATTTTTAAAATTTAAATCTTATTCCACTAGGGGAAATTTTATTTTTAAAATTTAAATCTTATTCTACTAGCTACAGTATCTTTCCTTCCCATCAAACGTCTTCTTAATGAAACAAGTTACCGCATATGAGTACTTGTTTCAACCTTTTTGTTCTTCATAAAACATTTTTCAATTTCATTAAGGAACACTTTGGCACTAACTTATTTACAAATAGTGCCCATATAGATTTTTTTTTTATGATCATAATGTTGGAACAAACCGAGCGTAGCGGAAGATGTCTGTCCAAAGGTTGCACATAGTCTCCTTTTGTTAGTTGTTCCCCACCACACAGCAGTCACGAACAGTTACCTCTGTAAAGGAGAGAAACAGAAGAAGAGCAAGAGAAAGGAGGAAGAAGCAGATGTTAGTTTTTGGGGTTTACTTCCAAGGGGCTTCTCACGGCACGGTTAATAGTTCAACAAAGCTTGCTAGGAATAAATAGTCTAGCCCCTTAGGTTTTCCCCAACCCTAGATGCGGTTACATGGGAGACACTTTAGGAGGAGATTTAGATAACGTCTCCCTCCTCTCAACTTTGAGTAAATCTCGTAACTGCAGGGCAGTTACGAGATATCCGGATAGGGCTCAATGGCCACTATCCAACATCTCCCACTTGGCCATGAGACCGCCAGTTTGCTTCTACTCTATGTGGGTTTTCTTTATTCAATTTGTTATGTGGTTTTCCTTAATTAGCTTATCCAACATAACCTAAACCTTTTTCAAGGTTTACAGCGAGGTTTTCCATTCAATGGTTTTTCCTTCGCAACATTTCAAATATATCTTAGCCCTATATGAGCTACATGTTTCGAAAACAAGTCTTCAGATACTCTCTTGGTTAAAGGATCCACCACCATATCATTGGTAGGCAAATAATCAACCGAGATTTCATTTTTCTCAATCATTTCATGAACATAATGGTATTTCACCATTATATGTTTACTCTTTGAGCTAACAGCTCTATTTTTCATAAGTGATATCGCTGCCTGATTATCACAATACAGTTGAACAGGTTCATGAACAAGATTTAATTTCAAGTCTCTCAAGAACCGATTTATCCAGACAGCAAAAGTAGTTGCAACATTGCATGCTACTTACTCTGCTTCCTGAGTGTGTTGAGCAACACATCCCTGTTTTTTACAGGACCAGGCTATTGCCCCACCTCCAAAGAGGAATACATAACCAGAAGTAGATTTACTATCATCTTTGCATCCTGCAAAATCCGCATCCGAATAGCCAACTAAAGTCAGCTCATCAGCTTGGTAGGATAATTTCAGTTCTTTTGTTCCTTTAATATTCCGAAAAATCCTTTTGACTGCTTGCCAATGAGGCCATCCAGGATTACTTTGATAACGACTTACCAAACCGATGGAAAAGCTTATGTCCGGTCTGATACAAAGCATTAAATACATCAGACTGCCAACTGCTTGTCCGTATAGAACAATTAATTTTTGTTGTCCTTCACCAGGACAATCATTCCTGCTTAAGTTTGCTCCTTTCGCTATAGGAGTCCTAATTGGTTTGCAGTCTAACATACGAAATTTCTTCAAGATATAATCAATATATCTTTCTTGGCTTAGACTCAGGATTCTTGAGTTTCTATCTCGAGTGATCTTTATTCCTAATATGTAGGATGCTTCACCCAAGTCCTTCATTTCGAAGTTTTTGTTCAGCCAAGTCTTCGTTTTGACGATCATGTCGTTATCATTTCCTGTTAGTAATATGTCATCAACATATAATGATAGAATACAGAAAAGGCTCCCACTTTTCCAAACATACACACAGTGGTTTAGTTGGTTTGCAACAAACCTAAGTTTTGTAATTGCTTTGTGAAAAGTAAAATATGATTGCCTAGAGGACCGTTTCAGTCTATACAATGATTTATTCAACTTGTACACTTTGTCTTCTTTTTCCTTGATGACATATCTCTGTGGTTGAGTCATATATATGGTTTCTTTCAACTCACAATTCAGAAAAGCAGTCTTCACATCCATCTGACAAATATCCAAGTCATAGAATGTCGCGATGGCCAATATTATTCTGATTGATGTGAACTTTGCAACCGGCGAATAGGTCTCTGAATAATCAATTTCTTCCTTTTGGGAAAAACCTTTTGCCACTAGTCTGGCTTTGAATTTTTCGATTGATCCGTCAGCTTTATACTTCTTCCTTAGCACTCATTTACGTCCAATCGGTTTTCTGTCATTAGGAAGATTTACTAATTTAGACAATTTAAGCAGTGGCAGAGCCATGTGGTGGCTAGTGTGGGCGACTGCCCACAGTAGGCTCACAAAATTAGTTTAATATATATGTTAATGTTTTGATATATTTGATTGTTATGAATACAAATATCCCAAACAAGTTAAAGGTATTGAATGAGTGCCCCTACCAAAAAAAAAAAAAATCGGGCTCCACTAGTAGATTTAAGCCCTCCCACCGCTCAAAGTTTTGCTGGTCCTTATGAGAACTTTCATCCATTAGATCATGTGAGCGCTCTTCTTGAAGCGTAAAGTCTAGATCCATGCAACCTAGAACAACCATAATTTTTTTTTTTTCAAAATTTGAAGTTTAAACCAAAGCTCAAGAATAGAACTCAAAATATCATTGAAGCAGAAAACTAATTGTACGAAAAACAGCATACCGAAGCATGTTCATAATCGATATGCATGTATAAATGAAATAATACATAAACAAATTTAAAACATTGGTCAGACTACCATCATAAGATACAGGTGTACAATTGATATCTAATATTTGGATTGAAATATCAACCGCAAGTAGTACACTCGGTCGACAATGAATACAAACAATTAATCCTATCAAACAATGAGCCCTTATTGGATGGAGTCATCACTTACATGAAAACCTGACAATCATCATATATTTATTGTCATGCATGCTTAAACCCTGCCAAATAGCAACCTTCCTTTGCACTGATTACTACTCGCATAGATTAAACATACTCTTCATGCTCTAAACAAGTAAATCTACACAACAAAAGTCACTTCGGCAACACAAGGCATAAATTTACTTAAAGTTCAAATTCATGTTCAAGTATTCACTTAAGCACATGCATGACCATAAATAATAGTAAAACATGATAAAAGCATGCAAAATTGCAATGCATCAAGTCTCAAACCAAATGAACCATCAAGGAAGGCATGTATACATGATAAACATCATCAAGGGCGGGACAACCCCCTTCCTTCACCTCTGTTGCAAGCCGCAAGGGAACCATCTGTTGCCCCTTTCCTTTTCTATCGCAAGTCACAGGTTGCTGCCACACGGTATGCAGGCACCCGAGCTGCCTGCATACCGTGTGATATGAGATCATGCTTGTGGCATGAATTGATGTGTATGAGATAGCAAAAAGTATGCGATAATGATAAATGTATGAGATTACACTAAACAGATGTATGAATAATATGTAGAGATAGCAAAAGAGGTATAAGATAATAATATATGTATGAGATAACATTAAACAAAGGTATGAAATAATGTGTATGAGATAACATTGAGAACTATGAAGTGTTGATATACTTACCTTCTTCATCTAATTTTGCGTAAAAGGCAGTATAAAAATTGGTTACCTAAGTTAGCCAAAATTGTCCAGTCAACTTGCTCACCTAGTAAGTCAGCTGTTAGTGAATTCGAGACCGAGTCATGAGTTTGCCAAGATTGCTTTTATCAAAAAAAGAAAGTACAAACCTAAATCCACATCCATGCCTGCATCAACCAATAGCGCAAATCTTTCAGCTTTATAGTAACATAAAAAATATCAATGCATTGAGCAAGATGAAGAATCAATTGTGTCCAGAAACTTAGAGAGATTTGAGTATTATTCATTGAGGATGGATTTTATTCAAACCAGGGAGATTAACACAAAGCATAATACAAGAAGATCAAGACCTAATGCCAACATACTAGTTGATATACAGCTCAAACCTGACTTTTTGATTTTCTTTTTGTTATTTTGTTTTATTTGGATCCTACATCTGATTATGAATGTGAGGGTCCATGTATTCATTCCATATTCATGTAATTGGACTAATAGTTCTAAATATGAGTAATTGGATCCAAATCCACAAACCCAATATTGTTTCCATTAATAGGGTCTTGTGGTTCATTTTGCAATATTGGTGAGAGCTTGAGATATAAAATCTTTTGTTCAGTTCTTGCTAGGTTTTGCTTGAGTTGAAGAAAGCTCAAGCCCCCAGCCAACTCTCATCCTTCAGTGTATAGGACACCTACACTGCATTAGATCTCATTTCAAATGCTGAGGCATATTTATTTGCATCATCTTGTGAAGTCGATATCGATAATGTGGCTTCAGCTTTTTTGGGACGGTCGGTCAAACCACGCTCACCCCGATAACTTGCTGAAATTTGGACTTTACGACTTGTTTTTTTACCGTAGTTGAAAGGTTACGTACTGCATATTGACATAAATAATTCCGACAATAATTTGGTGTCCAAAAGGTAGGTGACATATTTTTTTTTCTTTTACTACAACTTCCAATTTTTCATTAATTTTACGTCCAAAAGGTAGGTGATAGTTTTTTCTTTTTCATTTATTACAACTTCTAATTGATTTAACTCACAAGTGGAAACTTATGCAATAAGTGAGTCGAGTTCAAGATCCAACTCGACTCAACTCTTGGATTGCTCAATTCGAGTCAGGTTTGACAATGCCAGCCCGTGTTTGACTTATACACCGGCTCAAAACTTAAACTCGATTAGTTTATTCTCATTTGGCAATACTCATTAATTGACAAGATTTTTTTATTAGGTTTATAACTCTAGTCGAGCTTATTCAGGTTGAATCGAGGCAACTCGAATTCTCTAATTCGACTAATTTATAAAGCTTGAGCTTATATTAAATTTAAGTTCCAGCTCGGCTCAAACGAACCGGCTTGAGCTTTAATGAACCGAGCTCGAATCGTTCGTCTCTTGATTCGATACATCGCAAAACGCAATAATTGAAAACTTTTTTTGTTGTGGGATACAAAAAGATAAGCTCTTAGCGACTAACGAGAGATTCTCCAAAAAATTGGAATGGGCAGAAACAGATGCTTAAAGAAAACCAACCCAGACCGTGAGAAGTGACAGGATGAGGCCAGATATTTCTTTTTTTGCCATGTTTTTTCCCGTTTTCGCTTTCATAATCCAGAAAGGACCAGAACCCACATGAGATGCCCCTTCAAATGAGGACGGCCGGAAGAGAGGGTTCTCTCTCCCTCCTTCTCTGGTGGGCCACGATGGACTGCCAGGGGGACAAGACCTCGTCGTCGGCACATGACCCCTCCTGACATCGACTTAGAAAAAGGAAAAGACGCGTTCTGGCACGCAGGGCCATGCATGAGCTGGAACAACTATTGCCATCTCGCGTCACGACAGATCATCCAATGTTATCCGGAGATGAAAAAGGAGGACCATAAATGTTTTCGATCCTTGCTCGGGTGAGAAGTTCAGAATCCCGGAACTTTCTCTCATACGCCATCTTCGCGCACACACAAAACACAGTCACCAACCATGATGCCGAGTAGAATTTGGGAACGAAAGACACAAGAAAGGCTTAAAGAGGAATCACCATGGCTTTTTTGCTTTCAAAGTTTTTGGCCAATAAACATTCAATTACCGATTACCATCATGTTCTCTATAATAGCCCCACCGGGAATCACCAGCCAAGCGGAGCGGCCTTTCTCTAATATAGAGGGGCAAACCAGTATTTTTTCCATTGCGCACCCACTGCCGAATTGCCGTTGGCTCCATTTCCTAACTGAGACTGCAGCAGCAGCAGCGCCCCCGTCGAAACTACAGTTCTTCGTATCATACTTGTCTTCGTCTGGTGGACTGAATATGAAAAGCTGAAAGAAAGAAAGAGGAAGAGAAGAAATAAAACATATAACATACAGTGGCGTGTAGGCTTACGCGTGTACGGACACATACACACTGATATTACTAGTTGAGACACCTTTTCTCTTTAGTCTTTTTGCTTGTTTCTAGCAGGGGTGGAGCGGGGAACCGCAGAGGCAGTCGTTGAAGGCGAAGGAAGGGGCCTCGAGGTGGTCGAAAGGGGAGCCCTGGGGGATGTGGCCGCACAGGTGGTTGTGGCTCAGGTCTAAGTGGCCGATGAACGCCGCGGACGTCAGCGATCTCGGCACCGGCCCCGTCAGCGAGTTGTAAGAGAGGTCCAAAGCCGTGAAGTAGGACCTGGGGCCAAACACGTCGGGGATGTTGCCGGCGATCCAGTTATGGCTGACGTTCAGGATGCTAAGCCCTTCCATTCGGAGTACGTCCGACGGGATCTGGCCGGAGATGTGGTTGTCGCTGAGGTGGAGAGATGAGAGCACCGACATCTTGCCGATCTGCCACGGGATGGAGCCCGTCAGCAGGTTCGACATAAGGTCCAGGTCTGCCAGCCGGTCAAGGTTTACCACAGAGGTCGGGATCTCGCCGGAGAGATAGTTCCGACGGAGGAGGAGCCGGCTGAGCATCCTCATATTGCCGATCTGCTGCGGGATTGGGCCAGATAACCTGTTTCTGCTGAAGTCCAGGTGCATGAGGCCCGCGATGTTGGTGATCGACGGCGGAATCTGGCCCGAAAGTTCGTTATCGGCGAAGTTGAGGACCGTGAGGTGGCTGAGCTTGCCGAGGTCCCAGGGTATCTGGCCCGACAGCCGGTTCCCGACGAGGTCGAGTACCCGTAGAAAGGACAGCGAGGTGATGCAGCGGGGAATCTCGCCAGTTACGTTCTTCCAGTCGGCGATGATGAGGTTGGACAGTCGATCCAGGCGGCAGATCGACGGTGAGAGGAGGCCCGTCATGAACCCCGGCCGTCCGGCCCGAAGGATGATCGGATCCTCGGACTCGCCGCGGAGGCTGATGTCGGCTACCCGGCCGTTGAACGGGTCGCAGCTGACGCCGTGCCATCCCTGGCAGCAGTTGTTCCCCGTCCACGTCTTGAAGACGCCGAGATACGGTTCGGAGAGTCCCGCCTTGAACTCCAGCAGTGCCGCCCTATCGGACGGCGGGCAGAAGGGAACGGCCGCGGCCGGAGAGAGATCGACGGCCAGGAGCAGTAAGACGAACAGGAAGGGAAGACGAGACATGGCTTCCTGCTACTGCAGACACGCCGCTCTGTGGATTTGTGTTGCAGTGCATGGAGGTAGTGATTGTGAACGTCTTTATAGAGCTATTCAATTATCTGACAGTGAGAGAAATGGCAGGGAAGGGACCCGGTTCTCTTTTTCTGATGGTCAAAACTACCCTTCCCAAATACATGATTCGCTCCTTACCCCTTCTACTCATTAAAAGCTTTTTTTTTTTTTTTTTGAATAATTTTGTTGATGAATTTTTTTAATTAATGCTAGAATTATTTTATGTGGTCTGAACAGGAACACATGCGAGGGGGAACCGGACGCATGGTCCACGTAAGTCCCGCCGCATGTTCCCTTGTTCCGGTGTGCCATTTCTTTTATCCACCGATTCTGTGCAACGACCGTTATATTCTTGAATAATCACACTGAAGTTAATGTGATGATGTCGTTCATTTCGAATTCTGTAACTAAGTATAAAGCTTGGAAACAGTCAAGATAATGTCAATGCGACAATAATGAGTTGGGAACATAAAAACGTGATCCCGGCGCTTCACCTTGCTTTCAAATTCACACAAGTAAAACGAACTTGCGTAAGGATTGCATTGGAAAATGGTGTCGTTGTTTGGTACGAATGGTTCTGTCTTTCTGTCGACGCTTCCACATGCAATATTTCCCACTTCATTTGTCATTCCCGCGTACCTAACGTTTGCTCTTGTCCGGAAGGTGTGGGACTCTTGGTACTCTTACCAAATGTTCTCCAGAATGGACTGCCGACCAACGTTAGCAGAAATTAACCGTCCAAGTGCGGACAGATAAATTAAGTAGCAGTTTGGCATTTTTAGTTTGCAGAAAAGCTGCAAACAAACATAATGGGGACTATTTTACTATTCTAGCTTAGGTTTGCATATTTTTCTTTTTTAGGGATATATTAATGAGTGCTTGCAGGACCTAGGTGGGTATGGAGACTACATGTGACGTGACTGGACCCAGATGCAGCTCAGTCACAAGACCTAGGTCGGGTATGGACACTACACGTGACTGGACCCAGATGAAGCTCAGTCGCAATAAAAAGTTTCAAGGGTTGGACTTACGCAGTGGCGGAGCCACATGGTGACTGGTGCGGGCACCTGCCCGCACCAGCTTCACAAAGGTTATTTGTTTTTACATTACCAATTTGATATTTATACTGTTCATATATGTGGGTGCATCTAAAATGATAAAACTTATTGAATTAGTGCCCACACCAATCAAATTTTCTGACTCCGCTAGTGGACCCACGCCGGTCACACATTACTTCTGCTACCGTCTGATCCACCAACCTGAGTCGAGGGAAAGTTAAAAGATATGTGGTTAAATTGAGATATTTCATGTTTGAAAACAGGTTTACAGCAACTTCATACGGTTATGTAGTTTTGACGCCACTCTTAGACCCGGCCCACCCAAGTGATGCAGCAGATTTTAAGAAACATTTGGTCCAACGAAAGGACGTAAAATGGAAGTACCTCAAGTTTTTTCACTATCTGGTTGTTTTTAAGAGGCATCAAAAAAGTTACATTGGTGGCGCTGTAAAACAGTTGCAAATGGGATGCAGTGACCCCAAATCGACGTCAACAGGAGCATCCACGGAAGTTGCAAGGATGATTCTTTCAGTGACGAAATATACACCTGTCGTATATAAATATCATCGGTGACAGTGGGACCAATGTCGTTGAACTGAATTTACTGACAATCACACCACATCAGTGATTGGCATCACTCAGAGATCATCATTTATACTGTTGGGCACTGTTCGTGGTTTCTTATCACCAACAATCGGACAGCAACGCCGATGAGTGTTACTAACGGTAGGATGACATTATCGTACGTCATTTACTGACAAAATATGAATATTAGCGAAAAAATGAAGGTTTGAAATTTATGATGGTCAGCCGCTGCTAGAGATTTTCTGATGCTAACACTCGGCCAGCAACAATAATGATTTTTACTGATGGTCGGATTGATGACTTAGTTGTACAACGAGAAAAGGTAATATACATTTTCATCACTTAGTATACTATTAGTTTATAATTTTTTTTTTTTCTCTCAATGTTCATGACGATGAATTAGATAATCCTCCTGAGTGGGTTGGGTGCCTTTCGATAGTTAGATTCACCATTCATTTACTTTATATATATATATATATATATATATATATATATATATATATATATATATATATATATATATATATATATATATATATATATATATAAGTCCATTAATTATTGATGAATGTGAAAGCCTGCATACGGAACAATAGTTGTACTCTCATTGAAAAAGCACAAGTTCCTTGGGAGTAAATCCAAATTGGAGAAAAGAAACGAAGGAGCTCATTGAAGAGTGCTCATTCAAAATAATGATGCCTTCTAATCACTGTCAGACATTTTGGCTAGAGGGACACTAACCAAATTAGTTTAATGTTTTAGAGGCACATATATATATAAACAATCAAATATATCAAAAAATTTAATATAAAATTAAACATACTTTGTGAGGCTGGGGTGTGCAAACAGCCCACACCAGCCATCATGTGGCTTTGCAATCCTTCTAACAATATCTTCTATTGAAGTCATCAAAAACTTCAAAAAGCGATTAATTCTTACATAAAACATGTCTAAGTGAAATGATCAAATACATATACGTGGTTGCATTTCAATCTAGAAACAAAACCATAAAATTTGGTGTTTTGATCTATTTTGAGATTGGGGAAGAGGCATAATTTTTTTTTGGGGGAATCTTTTAGGTTCCAATACATGAGTTGTAGGAGGTGGCTCCCTACCTTTACGCACACAAAAAATGAGAATATATCTAGGAAAAAAAAATTATCAAAACAATATTTCGATAACTACCCTCGATAATATTGTACCACAACACTTTGTTAAAACTTAAAATCTTTTGAATATCAAATAAACATAATGATAAAATTTTCATGGTTTTAAATAAAATATATGTGTGTTTTGATTATGCAAAGAATTGTCTCCATATGATTAATAAAAAATTTGCAAATGTCATGATGTTACTAATTCAGAACATATAGGAAGTGACTCTTATAGAAAGATAGATGCAAATTACACATTATGATAGATAAAGGACTTTCAATAATTTAGCAACTTAGATTTTATTAATCTCCAGTTAAATTAGTAGGGAGGGGAAGGATTTTAATAATCATTCATTAATTCTACAAAGTTTAAAAATTCTAGAATTCATAATTTTCAGCACTATATATATAACATACAACATGCTCCAGATTAGGGTTTCCTCATACTATAGATGTATACTACGGTTTCTTGTTCCATCTTATTAGGTTTTAGTGCTTTTATCATTCTTGTAAATTTTTAAATTGTCCAATTTGATTTTCAACTTTAGTAGGAAATTATGATTGTTTCAAAACTCTATGGTGTTTTATTATTGTTAGTTTTAACCTACAATGGTAGCAATTTAAATATTTTAAGATTCTTGAAAATAATTTGATTACATAGTTTTATCTCGCTTGTGCACTTTATTTTACATGTTTTTCTAAATGCATCCACATCCAAATTTCTACACTAGAGAGAATCAAGTGTTTCTACACACACCAAGTTCCATCATTAGATGTCATTTGGTTAGAATTTAAAATTTTAGTTTTCTGCAACATTTGTATCTATGACTAATGAAAACTAGAATTTTATTGGTTGTATAATGCTCATAGCTTTTGATTCGAAATGAATTCTTGAGTTATGTAAAAGGAGGACTTTATCTTACGTATTAAGATTCCAGTTAACCAATTTGTTAAGATTTAATTGTTTGGTATCTAAAACTTATAGAGCACATTTGGTTACCTGCTTAAGACATTGTTTTGGAGGCAAAACAACATTTTGTCTTCAAAATGACTTATTTAGTGTGTTTGGCTACTCACGAAATTGGGTTTCTCAGAAATCCAGTTTCGTGAAAACCTTATTTTCAACCAGGTTTTGCAAAAGCCAAGAAGGGGGTCATTTTTTCAGAACAAACGTCGTTTTGGCTGTTAGATGGTTAATGATAATAGATGTTGGTGTTCATGATTAACGACAATAGGGTGAACTTATTTGGGAAGCATAGTGCAGGTCACTTCCAACTGTGATCAAGTGGCATACCATGGATGGTATTAGGCTTTGTTTATGTGTTTATGAAGCATATGGAGTTATATTTTTTTTTCATTTTTGGCAAAAGATCTATTGTGTATTTGGAAATTTAGCTGATATCTCTAGGTTTTGTGTATCAATTCAAGATCTTCTCGGTCTCGTTTGTGTACATTCGGTAACTTCTGCTGGATTTCAGATGTATGTAATGCATTTGTTAGTAGATCCTTTTTTAGAATGAGAATGCTACTTCTGCATATTTTTCTTTTCAAACCTGTTTATATTTTAGTGTTTAATTTGGTAGCCATCTTATTTGTTACTTCATTTATCCTTTGTCTTGTAGACTAAAGTTCCAGAAGGTGGAAGAGTTGTTTTTTGTTCTCATTGCTTTCATTTCATGTTAATTTCTTGATCACTACTTTTTGTTTTTCTCATTCATTCATGTTTTTTGGAATGTTTTGGTTCTCTAAAATGTCTATTTAATTTTTTATTAGGTTCTTGATTTTGAAGTAGTTTTAGGAAGGCCTTACTTTGATGG
>JAANDH010000524.1:221222-251979 GCA_011799765.1 Nymphaea thermarum
TATATATATATATATATATATATATATATATATATATATATATATATATATATATATATATATATATATATATATATATATATATATATATATATACATATATATATATACATATATGTATGAATGTTTGTTCATATGCAATGTCTCTAGTTGCTTGATACAAACTTTGAATATTCAGAAGGGAAGTATCATTGTTCATTAGAAAAACCTTACCTTAGCAAACAAATAGATAGAAAAAAAAAGGATGGAAATTAAAAATAATTGAAGTCAATGTATTGTATGCTTAAGTTAATCAAAGTAGAGCTCCCTCTCTAATGGTCTAAGTGAGCGCTTGTTTTATCAATTTCTGATTTTGCTCTGCATGGCCTTCACCGAAGGCCTTTCGAAGAATAACCATAGTTTTCTGATGTCAGAACTCTCTCTCTCTCTTGTGATTACCATAGGGAACATTCCTTGTAGGGGTTCTGAAAAACTATATGTAATCATATTTAAATTTTTATCATTTTGGTAGAGAAGAAGAAGAAGACGAAGAAGAAGATGAAACTCTGTTTTCAAACTAATGCTTTAGAAACTTTTAGTTTGGCTCTTGAAAAGACTTATTTAGCTAAGCAGAACACCAAATATTGCTTTTGCTAGCACTTTGTTCCCAACACATGGAACATCATGTGTTGGAAATGGCCCCTTTCCCACATTGCATGATATTGATTCAAGATATCGAAGGACATTTTTTGTGAACCACACCCGACCAGCCAGCTTTTATAAGTATTTGTGGTAAATGCAAGCCATTCTACATTCCATTGCTTCTTGAAAAGCTTACTTCATCATTACAAATAGCTAAGGTTAGTTTAAATTATGTTTTCATCATTCTGATATTTGTAGTTTGCTTTTGATTGTTATTGCTAGCTATTTTAGCTTCTGTAGTTTTAAAGTGCTTATATTCTTAATTGCTTCATATTGTGGTACTGGCTGCTACAATATGTCTCTATGGGTGCATAAGCTTTTACACTTCTTCTCTAAATCAATTATGTTGGTTGTACTTTATTTTGGATGTTGATTTCAATTTAGCTAATGATATTATTTATATGTCTAAATTCAACTTTTTATTTATTTATTTTATGTTATCGTGAGATGTTTGCAGATATTGGCACATTTCGAGGATGTTTTCCACTACTCCTTGAA
Source organism: Nymphaea thermarum (assembly GCA_011799765.1). Taxonomy (NCBI): domain Eukaryota; kingdom Viridiplantae; phylum Streptophyta; class Magnoliopsida; order Nymphaeales; family Nymphaeaceae; genus Nymphaea; species Nymphaea thermarum. Next base: position 222,402 of record JAANDH010000524.1, read on the forward strand.
GCTATGTTTGAGGATATTCTAAGAAGCTTTGTTTTGATCATATCTGACATCAGAGAAAGGCTTATTGAAACATTCTATGAAAAATCTGGTGCAAATTGGTTCATCGATTGAGAAATTTGGTGACCCCAAAAGACGCATAAGCTACACAAATATTGTTGTCAAGAGGTCTCTATCATGGGCATCAAGTTTTATTTTAGAATACAAATTTGTCGCATATGCTTTATGGATTTTCATTCATGGTTGCTCCTGAATGACATACTAGTCATTTTCTAGTTTTGAGCTTTAGGAGTCTTCTAGTATAGAAGGTCCAAACTTCTTTGCTGAAAAGCTCTTTGGAACTCCTGATTATTGGTCATTTACAAATGGCTTGTTTTGCTATAGCTGTAGGGACAAAATGTGTACATCCATTAGAAGTACTACTATATATATATACACACATTATCACTACATAATAGGACAACTATTTTTTAACTACCATTCAACTGAAATCTTTTTTCAAAGACACAAATTAGTCATCCAAACAAAAACTAGGTTTCCATGTTACCAAATACTAAAACTAGGTTTTGAAACCTCTTTAAAAAAAATGGTTTCACAGAACCAGATTTTGATGAAAGGGTGCATCCAAACAAGGCCATAAAATTCAACAACCCATCATGAATGTTTTTTTTTTCACTTTATAGATCGGCATTTTATTGGGTCATGTAATTTTTTGTTTTCTAAGCATACTTTTTGAGTTTTGCTTTGTTTTTCTTTCTAAAATAAGATTTTAGGTTTACAAGATTAGATTTCTAGTAGAATTTTTACTATAGTTAATTTCTATGCTTTTAATGTAAAACTATGTCATGAATGCATTTGAACTTTAAGTATGTTTATAATTGCATGGTTTTTTATGTTTGAAGTTTGATTTAAATATGTTTAGAATGTTAAGCATGTTGTTTAAGAGATTCTACAATCAAGTGATTGTTGAAATATTTATGTTTTCAACAATTATCTAAGATTATTTTTCTGTTTATCTTTTTATGTGGCTTTGCTGAAACTTCTCAAACAAAATAAGGCCATTGTATTTGCCCGTCTTTTGAGTGAATACCAATTTTCACCTCATTTGAATTTGATTTAGTTTGGTTTTCAAGCATTTGTCCAAAATTTGAACTTTTCCTTTTTTCTTTCTTGGGACAAAAGTAGGTCCAGACTTTTATTGATCTTGTGACATGTATATTTGTAATGAATCCTTATTCTCTATAGAAAAACCATGTTTCTTTGTCACACTATGAAGACAACTAGACACATTTTATGGAATTTAGGCCTGAATTACCCATCCAACCATTCTTTTTCAAAACCTTTTTAGAATGATTTCTTCATCACATATTGAGGAAATTTTAGGGCATTTACTTGTTTTAGGTTGTTTTATTTACTTTTCCAATATTTTCACATCTATAATAGAGGTTTGGATTGTTGTTCAATATATTAGAAGTTTGAGCATCCAAGTCTAGACTTTTATTGATCTTATGACATGTATATTTGTAATGAATCCTTATTCTCTACAGAAAAACCATGTTTCTTTGTCACACTATCATGACAACTGGACAATTTTATGCAATTTATGCCTGAATTACCCATCCAAACCTTTTTTTTCAAAACCTTTTTAGAATGATTACTTCATCATATATTGAGGGAATTTTAGGGCCTTTACATGTTTGAGGTTGTTTTATTTACTTTTCTAATATTTTCACATCTATAATAGAGGTTTGGATTGTTGTTCATTTTATTAGAAGTTTGAGTATCCAACCTCAAGTTTTGAGTAATTTATAAGTTTTTATGTCATCCAATGATTTAGCATAATAATAACACTGTGAATCATTGTCTAAAATGTATTTGTTGTTCGGTACATTAAAAGTTTCATTTGCAACAACTAAAATCACATCTTCAGCATTTTGTAGAGTAACAACACAATGAATCAAAATTTTAGATTCATTGCATGATATTGTCTTGTATTGTCATGTTTGATTGATTGGTCCATCATGCCCTATTAGTGATTTTGTTGTTATGTCATCTTGATATTTGAGGCCCCAAAGATTTGTTCCCAATTTACATTAGACCTGCTTCTATTGGACTTTGTAAAGACCTTGGCACATTGTTTCTTAGTTTAAGAATAGCTTGAGTGTTTGATGTTCTTGTTGCTTTTTATTTGAACTCTTATGTGGAACTTTGAAATAATTAACTAAATTTGAATTGTTTGAGTTGAATCAACCTCATTTTTACTCCAGTTTCTTGTAGGATCAACTTGACTCATCATTGTCATGGTAATTGGAAAATATAATTTTTGCGTGACTCTCATCAGTTTTCAATGAAAACATCTTTTTAAATAGGTTTCATTGTAAAATATCATCATTTTGTGTTGTAATCAGGGGAACAACATAATTAAGGCTGATTCAAGTTGACATTTGTACCTTATCATGTGTTTTTAGTGTTTTTGATGTTTTTTTGCTTTGATATATTTAAAATTGGTAAGAAAACATATATTTGAACTTTTTAAGTAAACATAAGATCACACATTTTGCTACATATCTAAGTTCATTTGTTTAGTTGCTTGACATTTCAATATTGAGAGCTAAAGGCATATGGTTCTTTCATTTTCTTTGCTATAGAATTTTGTGTGTTTTTTCTTGATTAAGTGCTTCCTAATATTTTAGTGTTTTTATGTAGAATTGCTTTATTTTTTTTTACTCGGGATAGGTTTTGTATATTTAATAGAAATTTTATGTTGCTTAGTTTTATTTGAAAAAAACTATGATTTTCAAATGCTACAGTTCTCTATTTTCCTATAAAAGTCTACCTACTTTGAGAAATTGGTTTAAAACACTAAAATAGATGGAAAGCTTTTGGTATTTGTGCTTACACTTTAATATGTAAAACATACACCAATTTGTTTTTTTTTTATGAAAATTTGTTAAAAATCAACCTTTTTTCAACTCAAATTGCTAAGTCTGTCAAAAAACATGTTTCTAGCCCTATAGAATAGGAAATATTGATTAGTTATTTTGAGAAGTTAGAAGGGTACTGAAGGGTGATTTTTAGTGCAATCCCTGCCATTTTTCTTTATGTTATTTTCTTAAAAAAAAGAACATGTTGTATTAATAATATGTTTTTCCCCAAGGGTTGCAACTTTCCTCAAGAGCTGTGAAGTTTCCCAATAGTTGCCACTCCATGAGTTACCACCCTTTCACCCACTTCATTATAAGTTTGTATTGTGACCAGGTCCGCACGTTTCTTTTCTTTTCTTTTTTTTTTTTTTTTGTTTTGCTTTTTCTTACACTTACTTGAGTGCACATGGAGGAACTTGCCAGCGCCAAGCAGTACAGTATTTTTCCTTTTTGTTTATTTCTTATGCATGGATTGTCATCATAGATAAAGATATTGCAAAAGTAATGAAGTTTTTTTCTAGTACTTCTTGTAGGATTCCCCCAATTTTGATGGTCACGTGACAAAAATTTATCCGAGCATGATTATGGCAACTTATAGGCATGATATTGTAGTATAATTTTTATTTCCATGCATACATGTTATGGAAGTAGACTTTGCATAAACAGCATACATACAAGAACTGACATTGTTATATGGTATTCACTCACCTGTAGTTTATTTCATATGTGTGAATGAAACATCATGATTTTATAGTATCTTCCAATGGTTTTCATGTGTAAGTACGAGTCTTCCTTCACATGTGTCCATGTATACAAGATTTTATGTATTCTTTATTTACATATCGAAAATCAAGATGTGCTCTAGTGTTGTGGTTTTGATATGTTTAATAGTGTTTATGATTAATCTACATTTTTGCATGATATTGTATATATGTATCAGTTGTTATTCTAAAGGCATATTTATGCTTGCACAATCGCACTTTGCATGTTTATGACACATCCCTCAAGGTGTCAGCATGAACTATATTCACCATGCGTACAATAAAAGTAAATGCACTTCGTTGTTACATATTCGTATAAGATATATACATATACATATATAAAGGGGGCAAAGACTGATTTAAGGATAAGAATTGGATCATGTTTGAATCGTTCATGTCTTTGATCTTTATTTGCTACCCTTTGCTTTCATTTTCTCAAAGAAAAGAGGTTACAAGGTCATTTTCTTCAACGTGAAACACACTGGAAAAAAAATGAGAAATCAAGAGGAGAGAGAAAAAAAATTTGTTCATTAGATTAATGACTTCAAATACATTGAGAATAATAAAAGGTGGTAATAAATACTTATGATATGGACCTCATATGTTTTCATTGGATCTGTTCCTTGATTATGTGTGGATCTGACTTGTTTTAACATGCACATATGTATGTTTGTAACTTTTCTAGCTGATGCATATCAATTGTATGTTGGTCATATAATAATGTTGGATTTCCTTTGATTAAACATATACATTTGTGCATGATTAATTGTTGTAAAGAGATTCTGGATCTGGATCTAGTTTGTTATGATACGCATATGTCTTATGTGGGTATGCTTTGCAAAAATCTGAATATGCTTCAATTAATGTTTGAGATCTAGAATTATGTGCTTATGCATGAGATGCATGTACTTGTGAACATACAACTGAGATTTGGTCTTAATGAATAGAAACTTATATTGTGTCATTTATTTAAGTTCATATCTGCTACATATGATGTTGTTAATTATGTGTTGAGTATATGCAGTAAATAGATCATATGAGCTAAATATGCATGGAAAGTATGCTTAAATATATGAACTAAATAATGAATGCTCAAAATGATTAATGCATATCTGGCTTGACCTCAAATGATCCAAACTGTTCAGAGGAACAGGGTGGTACGATCTCTTGTGCCATGAGGATGGAGGTGGTGGTTTCCCTTCGACCTAGGTGAGGCTGAGAGCACTAATACTCGTCACTTAGGTTTTTTGTTGTTTGTTGTTGTTTTTATCTATTTGGGCATGTCTATTTAGAGGCATGTTCCTTGCCACGAGATTTGAGGAACATCCCTCGACTTGCCCTTTTTAGGGTTGAGTCAACCAGAAGAAAACAATGCTAGCACTTGACATGTTATGTTGGTGATGTTTTGGTTGTACCCTTAGGTACTATACAAAAGAAAATGTTGTGGGAATAAACCAGTGCTGATCACGACACTACCCATGTACTGCTCGCAGTTATGGACAAAAAAAATTAACTATAGTTGCAAGCATGACAACAGATAATTAATATTTTATCCATTCATATATGAATTCATGACAACATTTGTTGCAAATAGTGATTATTGTTAAATGTTTCTTTTATCCATGTGCATATAGATATTGAATGTATATATTAGAACTCTTAAGTTTCATGTAGTAATAATTTAAGTTGCATGTTTCATTGCTAACCATGAATGTTGAAATAAACTGAAGATAGACATTGTACTGAGAACTTGGAAGTTCTCAGCCGCATTTATTAGTTTTCAAGTGATGGTTAATAGAAGGGATGGTAATGAGGTTTCTGCATAGTGGGATGTTCTGATGCTGCCCAACCGATCTATCTCACGTTTTGAATTGTGCGATTTAGAAATTTCAATTGGCTTTTATACTTTTTATTTTTGTGAAAGATCCATTTGGAGGTTCATTTAATTTATTATTTAATGTTGACAGTTTAGAGATAGTTAGTAACAATGCCTAATGATTTTAAGAAATGGAGATTTTAAAAGTTATTTCTGCCTACTTTAACTTTAATTTGAAATTACTCCTAATACTTTGGATTTTTTAAAAAAAGGCTTAAGAACTAGGCTCATTACAATTAGTCTGCGATTAGATAAATATTTCTAGATTCTGAATTTTAGAATTTTTGATGAGAGATAAAGTTACATATTTGCATCGACTCCTTGTTTTTATTATACAAAAATAGAATTTTGAAATTCTGATTTTCTAACTCAAATAGGTCCATTGTATTCACTATATAGAAAATTGATTTTTGTAAACTTTGTGCTATTAGTTTTGCTTCAAAGTGTCTACTTTGATTTTTTTGCATTTTTATCTAATTTTTGGAAGCCACCTTATTGACTATTTTCAAAGTGATTCTAAACATGTCATATTTCTAAGTTAACAGAAACTTGAATGTAGAATTTCATAGCAAGGTATTAAGGTTGTATTGTGCTCGTTCTACTTTTTTTGTGTTTACTTGTATGCTTGCATTGCTGGGAGGGAAACCTAATATTTTGTTTTGTTTCTTTAGGATTGCTTTGTAGTTTTAATCAATCACAAAGGGCCGAGTTAGTTTAGAAGACCACACTTACATTTACACCATAAACTGGAACGACTTAATGTATGCAAGTGCGGTGTATTATTGCAAAAACTCATCAATTTAAGAGTCAATAAATGCATTTTGAGAAGATCGAGAGTCATCCATAAATGATGAATTGGGTAGAACATAAGAACCTTAAGGAGCAAAGGGGTGTTCTAATCAAAGCCTAAGTCCAACTGAAACCCCAAAATCAACTCTTGAAAGAATATATTATTCTTAGATACTATGACCAAGTTCCACAATTAGAATCCCCAAGATCAGAGTCTAGAAATTTGAGATAAAGCCCCAACTAATCCAAATTCCCTCAACTTTCCATGGCCTGTTTCATGAGGATCCTTTTTGGCACCTCCATGAGTTTCTAAACATTTGTTCAACTATAAGACGGAATAATGTCAAAGACAAAGTTATGAAAATCACTTTATTTCCTTTCCTTTTGAAGGAAAAAATGAACCATTTGTTAAAATACTTATATGTTGGTTGTGTTGAGACATGACATCAATTGTGGTAGGAGTTTCTTGCAAAGTTCTTTTTCTGTTGGCCCCATGAATTAGTTTAGATAGGTCCACCATTTATCCTCTTCTAAGATGGAGGGCAAATTATTTCATAAGAACTAGGAAAAGATTAAAGATCTTTCAAAGAAGTGTTGACACCACCATGGCATGTGAAACAAAACTTCAATGATATGGCATGTTTGAAAGAAACATGCTAATGGTTGGTTCTTTATATGGAGGCACTTTCATGCTAAGGAGTAAGAATGAGGCATGACATCTCTTTGCATGCATGTAAAAAACTCATTTGATCATGCATATTGATATTCTTCTTCGTCACGTGTTGAGAAATCCACACCTAATATTGCAAAGAATGTGAGAGTGCTTGAAGTTAATCCGACCAATGTATTGTAGGCTTGTTACTCTTTTTCAGGTGTGTCTTGTACCATGGCCTAGTATTCTGTCACTAAGTGTCTTGTGCACCTAAGTATCTTGATTTTATAGCCAAGCATATGTAGCTTCTCATGGTTTCAACCAGCCATAGTATGATCTATATTCCTCCTCTTATAATTCAGATTGGTGAAACCACCCTATTTTCCTAGAAGAAGCTCCAACCTTCCATGTCAACAATTTCTATTATGCATCCTAGACTAACCCTACCTAATTACATTTTTTGTAGATGTAGTTTCTCTCAGTGTTCATCTTGACGACATTTGGCATCTTATAAGACCATCTATGGAGGATAGGCTTCTAAAAGCCATGGAAGACATCATCGTACTAGTCAAACAGAAAGGGAAAGGAGGACAAGTGCTCAAGTTGAGAAATGGTTTATTAAAAATTAAAAAAATAAAAATAAATGTAATGATTGTATTGAAATCATGGTGAAGCACACCCTTTGCCTCATCTCAATGTCTCAAGGCATTTTGGTCCTCTTTCGGCTTTAAGGCCTACATCTCAAGGCACAACAATATTAGCAATAATATTACGGTTGCCATTGAGAACCTATGAGTGAAAGTGGGGCACAAATCCCTCAAAGTATCAATGAGGAAGGATTGAAGGATGCTGCCCATGAATCATCTATAAAAGGGGGAATACTGTGTGTGTGTGTGTGTGTTACTTGAAGGGTACCACATATAGGCTAAGCAATGAGATATCTCGTTCTTTAACAATCGATCACCTTGTATGCTCTACCCATCATTATATGTCCCTCATTTCTCTTTAGGAACTAAGACACCTTTAAGAAATTGGGAACCACACTTTTGCTGATGGAGGAAAGAAGCTATCATCTCATCAATGGAGACATGGTTGCTCTAATGAAACAGATACATCGAGAAGAGCTGATAAATGTCTTTCACACTATCAACCCCTCTAGACAAGCTAAACTTCTATTTTTCAAACTCACTCAGATATGTGTGGAGCATTAATGTGAGCTAAAGGAATGATAAATTGACAAACAAAAAAGAAGGAATTATAATTTTGTGTTGATCCACAAGGGTTAGGATGGATAAGTTTGAAAACAATAAATGCAATGAAATAATGCAATAGTACACATCAATGGATTGTCAAGTTGTTGGCACACTGGTTGTTGCTGCATTCCTTTCTTTATATGTAACTAAGTGAGATCATCTACAAGTGCCAATTTTGTTAAGTACTTTATGAAATCTATTCAATATAGTAGAGGTCACACACCAAAAACAAAATTTAACAAAGCTGCTTAAGTAGTGAGTATGGTCAGTTCATCAAGGAACAAGGCTTAAGTTAGAGAATTCTACTCAGACTTGACTTTATTGATTTCAAATTAAAGTGTTCAACAAAGATAGTATCAAGTTCAATCAGTAGAACACTCAATTAAGAAAGTAGCATGCTCAATCAATTAAAAAATAAATCAGAATCTAACAAAACTTCAAACTTAGATGCTTGAAGGACTACCATAACAAGTGTTATGCACACATTCTGCACCATGAAATGCCCAACATATGAGCAAAGGTCACATATCTTAATATGGCACAAAAAATGTTATAATATCATTCCAAATAACTAAACATGGGAAACAAGCCGAAATACTCTACAAACTTAAAGCTTCATCATACCATGCTTACCTTATATATAGGGCTATGTCTACAAAAATTTTGTGAAACTCATAATTTTTTTTGTGTACAAACAAATGACTTCTAATTGTAAACAATATATATGACTTGTTGGATAGAGACTTTGATTTCTATCACAGATGATGTAAATAAAATATTATAGCAAAAGACTAAACTATCCCTACAATATATAGGAAATAACATCATTGATGGATTTTCAAAATGGCTTTGCATAACGGGCAAATGGTAACTAAATTCCATAAAAATTGTGTCATTAAATTCATGATAGATCAAAGAAGAAATCCTATTTTAGTATTTGAGAAGTCACTTATATTTCGAAAGCTATGTCCTTTAGAAGTTTAGACAACTATGTCATATTTATATAATTTTTAGACAACCTACAAACAAAATGGTCAAGAACATCCTATCAAATGAAATCAAATTCTTTTGAAATTTGGTCTACAGATTGCAACATTTACAAGGCTATAACCCAATTTTATTTCAAAATTCAAGTAAGAACCTTTTCAAAATTGCTTTGTAATGTAGACTAAAATATGGATTTTATCATAAATAAAGTGAGTTAAACTTATATTTTTGCATAGTATAGGATAATTCTAACCTATATCTCAGCTAAACAACATTTGAAACACACTTAACATTTCTAAGAACACGTCTAAGCTTCTACAAAACAGAATTCATGCAAGTAAAGAAGAAGAATGGCCTTGATAATACCAGTTCAAAATTAATGAAATCAAAGTAACTAACACAAAACATTACACTCGCCTAATATAGGATGCTTGAGCAACTTGCAAACATAACCTATAAATCAAGTCTAACATTTGTTCACATCCCAAATGTGCTAAAAACAAGTTTTTAAATTAATACAAATTGTGTATGCATTTTAAAACATGTCAGAAGCAAAATCGAAAGAAAACAGAAACAAATAGTCAACCTCTTACATATTGTTGGTGACTCTATAGATATTAAACCACAAAATCAATTAAAATCTAGACTCTTGCCAATGAAACTTGTTTCGCACATGCCATGCAATATAAAACCAGATAATAAATTAGAAAGCACATTCTTGAATAGGAGAAAGGAAAAGAAGATTTTCACCAAACCAAACTACTAGCTAGGGCTGGGCGTTGGGCTAGCCTGGCTCAAGCTAATAAGAAGTTTGAGTGCAGGCTTGGGCTGCAGTCTGGCTCAATTTCTTGCAACCTAGGCCTGGTGGGCCCAAACATAATATAATATAATATAAATGTACTGAAATGTGAATGTATATTTAAATAAAATAATATTTTAAATAAGTTGTTGGGCCAAGTTGGGCTGGTTCAATGCCTAATTTTAGGGCCCGAGCCCAAGGCCGAGTCAGGCAAGGTCGGATAGTCAACTCAGTGCCCACCCTTGACTATTTTTTACGTCTCTAAATGTAAACAGAAAGAAAGCAATTGATCCTACATGTTTTCTTATTAGAAACTAATGCATAACTTCCTAGACAAGATTCTAGCACATGAGAGAAGGAAAAATACAAGATTTGAAAAAACATGGCTAAATTAGTTGTCGAAGGAGAATGAGATCTAGCTAGCTATAAAAGAAGTACCATTTGCCATGTATCTCTTCTTTTGTTCTATTTTACTTTAAATAAAATTCAAAATACACAATATTTCATGTTGAGATACAAATTGAAACTAATCTATCCAATGTCTGCAATATGCCCAAATATAAGATAGCAAAGAAAGAAAGCAGATACACCAAAATAATGTGAGAAAATAAGTAAAAGAAGGATTGTCAATGGAATACCTAACACCTACCACTGGTGAGCTTTCTAGCAAAATTAGTCCGCAGCTGCAAATGTATGGACTGAAAACTAAAGAAAACATGAAGAACAAGATAGAACATGTTGTAAAAGTAGAAGAAAAACAAAGATATTGTAGAAAACAAAAGAAAAGGGAACATCATTCTAGACTCCATAAAAAAAAAGGGTTGAAAACAACGTCTCCTATTCCAAATCCAATCTTTTCCATGTTACTGGTCTTTACTCTAGGTTTGGGCACATTGTTATGCTTCATGAAGACTATCTCCATCACAAATAACTCTAGGGCCTCTGGGTTAAAAACAATATCTAGCCTCATACTCATCTCGCAATATTGTTTTAGTAAAAAATTAATATTTTTATTTGCGATATGTTCAAGTTAAGGTAGACAACATGAAATTCCAAGAAAGGATGATGAGATACTTTCTAATTCAATAGATTGGTAATTCAGTTGTTGTGCAGAGCTTTTATGGTAAAATTTTGAATCATAAACTATTACATTATATGCACTTTATCCAGTTTTATTTCTAATGCAAGGACCTTTTAAAGCTTAAAAGGGGAAAAAATATAAGGTTGTATAATAATCTCCTATAGATTCTAACAAGAAGCTGCAATTCATCGCTGATCATCAAATAGCATGTTGTCTACTTGAGAATAGAGGATATCTTCACCACAAGCTACCTACTTTGCCAATAATTTTGGCATTTAATTATCTAAAAGTCCTCTTTGTTTCCTCATTAACAAATGTCTTGTTCCAATGCAAGCATGCAGGGAGAAGTAACAAATTTCCTATTAACATGAAGAGAGTACATGAAATATCCTCCAAAATGTAGGTTGTTGTGGTTGATAACTGTTCTTGTTAATGATTTGTTCAAATGAATTTATCTATTTTTGCTATTGGTAAAAAATTACTGAACAACAAAGGGGACTCGTGTTTTAGATTTCAAAGAGAGAGAGAGAAGAGAGAGAGATATTTATTGGACTAATATCGAGTGCTTGACTATTTAGTTTTCAAATTAAATATATCTTAAGTACATCAATTTTTTATTTTGTTTCTTTTTAAAGACCCTAAATGAAAAAATAGTCCACTCTTTTGTCAGTTGCATTGTAATTCATAATAAAGGTATCATACTGCAATCTATGGACAATAAAAGACTCTAGATATGGGTTCTAAGAACTAAACTTTTATCATATATTGTGTTCCCATTTGAATTTACCTTTTTTACATGGGCTCACAATAGAATGTTAAAATTTGTATTATTCATTCTCCATTTCTTATTTCTTTTGCTCCAACTGGATCCAACCTAGCTTCTCTATTGTATATCTTCAAAGAAAATTAATATGCTTGTAAGATTATTTTCTAGTGGTTCTTGGGAGACTTGAGAAGCGAGTCATGCCATGAAAACGTACATACTTGGTGGAAGAAAATCATGTGCCATTAGGCAAAATTTTAGATTAAAATAGGCATATGTTTAATAGTTAGGCCATGAGTAGCACTTGAGTTTGGTGCTTCTATTGCCACTTGTCCAAGTTTATGAGCATAAGCAGGCTCTAGGTTGTCATGTTACTAACTTGAAAAGTCATATAAAAGTAAGTGTGAAGTCAGACAATGCTTTCATTATGGGCAAACTTTTGAACTCAAATTTTATATTTGATCTGATAAGACTCCTCCCAGAAATGAGAAGCCAAATCCGTCAACCCGAGAAGTGATTTTTTCTTACTCTTTTTAGTCATACTTTATTTTCATTACCATTGATTTTACTTCCCATGTTAAATTAAACTATTTTCTAGTCAAAATAAAAGGAGATGACCATATTGATGCCCAAAATTGTCAGGACAAAAGAAAACAAAATTAATGTGGATAACTTAAAAGTTAAAAGCATGAGGGTAATATATTTGAAATAGATGTGTGACATTGAAAATCTCCTGACATTTTATAGATTATCATGGCATGTGAATAATCACCCTACATTGAAATAGATGTGTGACATTAATACTTTTAGTTGTTAGCTCTATATTTCCAAACTTTGATGTTTACAAAGGTAGTAGGTTTTTCTTTTAGAGATGGATGGGCAGCTGAATATGAGTTTATCATTTTTCTGAGGCATGTCCTTGTGTTTCCTAGTGACCTATTGATGTTGTTGATTCTCGTAGTTGTTACTTACCCATGTTCTTGCCAGCCTTAACTTCATTTGCAAATTCTCACTAATTTTTCATGAACAGAAGTTTTGGTTTAATTTCCTATTGTCTACATTAATGAAGGTGCATGGATGGATGGTATGGAAAAGATAAGCCAACTGCAAAAGGCAGCTGGTTGAGGCATCAGCTCTTGGAGGTGCGCAAGAACTTTATTTGTGTAGCATGATGAAGTGGAACAATCTTGTAAAGATGTTTTTTGTTCAAAAAGCTCTTTCCTCCATGAAGACTAACTTTCTCTATTTCTTCATGTAACAAAGATGTTCATCTGATACAAACTATTCACATTTTTCTTCTGCATTTGTTTTTCCTTTTAGGTCTGGACTGATGATGATTAAAAGATACTGCAATGCCCTCCATACTTTTTTTTCAGGTCAGTTAGGTGAATGGAAGTCTCTGATTTTAGGTATTTCCAATCCTTTATGATACATTTAATGTTTGTTAATCTTTTATATAGACATATGTGTTGTCAAATGCAAGAAAATGCAGGAGAACATTTTAACTCAACAACGAGGCTACAAGGAGTGTGTCTAAGATGGAAAATCACAACTGATTATGTTTGACATTGTTGTTAACTTACAAATTACTATCTTAATGAGGGTGGCCATGTCCACCTAGAGTAAAAACTACTTTGTTTTATTATAGTCATGAGTTCAAGCCCAATTTACCCTATCAACTACCAGTTTTCATCCAAGTCATTTTGCTTCGTCAAGAATATTATAAATGTCATTTGTAATTTGAAGTTTGTCTATATTCACAAAAATTACAAGGTTCTGCATGGGTTTCATCCATGTAGAGTTGCTATTCTTGAGGCCATGGGGCAACAAACTATTTCAATACAAAGAAAAGAATAGCTAGTATCGTGTCAACCTTCAAACATCAATATTGGCTATGCTTTCAATCATTTGATCTATTGATTATTTGAGTTAAAAGAGAGAGAGAGAGAGAGAAGAGAAGAATTTATTGAAGTTGCAATCTTTTTCAAACTACACAAGACAACATTGATTTGTAGACTACAATTCTATCATGATTTGATCTTATTTTTACTGTGAAGGATATCCAGGTGTACTGACAAGATAAGGTAGCCATCCTTCCATGACTTCTACTCATTTTGTAGATGGGATTTTTGAAAAGATTATTCTTTTGTAGCTTATAGATAGTCACATCATAAAAGTGTATGCCCTAGTGAAATCTTTAAAGAGCCTAATGTTGTAGAGGGAGAGAACCAAATGAAGAGGTATTGTTTTCTTCCAAATTATTACATACTGAAATTATATTTTATTGCTCAAAAGTATTTGTCAATCAGTGCTAATATATTGAGTGTTGTCGAGTGCATTGCATGCCACGGTTGTCAAATTATGTTGCAAGCAAGTAAAATGTGATACACTTGCACTTAATATTTGTGATTTATGTGTTTTTTAGTTTTTTTATGATATTCTTATTCACAAGCATTTGAATGTGTCAATCTTGCAGCCAATGAGATTGGTAATGAATCTGGTGAGGCGACTATGGTACCAATCACTGTCAGAGAGTTAGAAGCTATAATAATGTTGAGAAAATCCCTTTGCAAAGATGAGGTTGTGAGCATTAACTGTATCAAACTGTGAGTTCTTCCTTGCAGGTTAGTTGATTTTTAAATGAAATGAATTATTCAATAAGTTGTTAGTGCATTGAATATCATAAATGTTCACATATGAGTCTGCCTAAGCATGTTATTTCCCTACTGCTAGACTACCCAACAAGAGAATTGTGTTCTCTATTTGATGTGGTTTTAAGGTATGAGTTAAATGTCGATTTGCTAGATATGCATGTCTTTTGCTAGTTTGGTAAATTCAATCTAATCATTTTGGAAAGAATCACTTGTAGGAAATGTTTTTGAAGCATGACACACTTTGGGTTTCCTTTCTCTCTGGATACCTTGTTGATGCCATAGAGTTAATAAGAAACTATTATTGCTCTTGCAGTCTGTTTCAAAAATTTTACTAATCGCTTATAGGTTCCCTTGCTAGTTCTGGATCCCAATATATATACTCCACATGTTAGCTGGGAAAAAAACTATTACGTTTCTTCAAATTTATTCCTTTTTATTGGTAGTGTGATTCATATATGTTTCTTTGTTAGTTGACCTTCTAATTTTGCTATTAGTTATTGTTTTCGCAAGTTTTTGTTTATAATAGAACTAGTCATGTCATAACATCTACCCTGTATAACAGAATTTTAAGGAAGAGTTGGAGCCGACCGGGCTAGAGCGTTACTATGAAGAAGAGGTTGTGGAAATTTAAAGAGGTGCTAGAGCCCATGCCTTTGTCTACCTTTGTTTTTGGTACTCAACTTGTTGGAACTCTACAATTGAAGTTTCAACAGCTGCATGTTTAGATGTGAAACCAAGTAAAAGGTCACTATTTTGGTTTATCATTTTATTCTATTGTTTATCATTCTTTGAAAGTTCTTGTAAGAGTAAAATGTCCATCACCTATGTCACTATACAGATAAGTTTTATTTTTACCTAGGAGCATCTCCTAGTTGTCTCTTTAGCTATTCATTATAGAGTTTAAACTTATAGCTTATGCAAAATACAGATTTACCAGGTTTCTATTTCTAAAAACAGGTTTCTAATTATTTACCTAGTGAAGCATAGATATGTCAAATTACTTATTGTAAAACACATCATCTTCTAAATGTGCAATGTGCTGCTCCGACATTTATAAAGATTCGGAGGAGGTCTAACACGCATAACCGATGCTGGTTTAACACCAGGAAAGGTCATAAATTGTGCAGTGCTTTTTGCTTAGAAGGGGAGGAAGATGACTCTATTCTCTCAAAACTAGGAATGTAACTCTTCGGTAATGGATATCATGAAACAGCGTTTATTGAAATGCAAAAATAGATTGTCACCCTGCACACTGGGGTTTTTCTGAAATTTTTTCTTTCTCCTCCTTTGGAATTTGTGCTTGAATTTATAATTTTGATTTTGTTTACAACCCACTGGAGCTACTTGGATATAGTTCTGGATCTATTTCTCCCGCAGCATCACTCCAAAGTACCAAAACTATTCTACCATATTCATTTTAACATTGTTTTGCATGACCTGAAATGTACGTCCTTGTCATCAAAAGCAACTTATTCAATGGTATTTTAGCCATTAAAATATTGGTGAATGGATGCAAAATAAGCTCAAAATATGACCCATTTTATGCATCAAAGTTCATCATTTCTGTCATCTAATTGTAAATGATGGAAATCACCTCAACCTAAAACATGACAATGTAAGCCGCACCAAATTTTTTCTTGCTGAAATATTTTTTTTTCTTGCTTGACGGCTTCCTATAATTATGTCTAACGATTGGATGGACAAGTTAATTGCCTTCTTGAAATGCACACCTTCTTTGTCAATGTAGATCAGCATTCTCATGCAATCCATTGATTTATCAACCGCAACAAAACAGGTTGATCATTCAAATCTGTTTCTTTCAAACTCTGTCATGTTCTTTAATAATGTAGGTCAATTTCTTCAATGCAATCAATAGGTTTCTCCACCAGTGCAAGTAGATCGATCATTTACTTCATGGTGCAAGACTTATTTTGACAAGTGAACATTTGATAGTAATGGCATTTAAGTAAAAGAGCAGATAAAAGCCTGAAAATGCATTATAATGTGTCCAAGGGCATATTTAGGTAAAATATGGTGAAAGTGTTATGTTGTGTTCATGGGCATTTATGTAAAAAAAACAAGTATTTATGTTTATCATTTTTTTATTTATGGAACAGATTTCAAGAACACAACTGCATGTTAGGGGCCTCACATGCAATATGGACTCCAACAATTTAGTTAAAGATGTGAACGAGTCCATGAACTCCAATTATTAATATAAAACCAGATATATTGAGTTAGATTTTGTAAAAATAATGGCGATCGATTACATGGGTTTTGTGTATAACAAAATCCCAATCCACCTTACCCATAGGATCTGAATTTGGGTTTCGAAGTTCCAACTCCAAATTCATTGATCCTGAGTCCAAATCATATCGAGAAGGGTCTGATCAGGTTAGATTTGGTAAACGTGGAGATGACCAAGTCCAAATTATTTACACGATGAAGACCGGTGCATATATCATATTAATAAACCCCTACTTGCAAACCTTTCTTACTAAAATAATTTTGGCATATATATAAAATAATAGTCTCAGTCCACTGTATATCCCAAGCATTTATTTCCTTATCGTCTGGATGCCGTAACCTCCATAAAACGCTCACATGGAGCAGCTACCAACATGATGGCAAGGAGATAAGTCCCCCGCAGATCCACCGAGTCAGAGCACCGCCTAAACATTGTCCTAACTGCCGCAGCTCACCTGAGATGAGTAAAAGTATAAGACGAAGATCCACCACTTAAAACAAATGTAGGTCATGTTTTTGAGAGGTAAAACCCAAGCGAACGCTCTGCAAACGGTCTAGCTATAGAGTGCATCGTTAAGCAACGTTACGAGCATCCTGCAAGTTCCTTTAAAGAACTTTTAGCTTACTTTTTAGCATAGCAAAATAAAACCGCTGACTGCTAAGGCTGCACAATGGGTTAAGCCAACTCTAACTCAACCCGTTTATAAGCAAGTTGAGCTCCAATTCAGATGTATGCTTAAAATGTTAAATGAGTAAAAACATAGCAACTAAACAAGTTAAACGAGTTAGCAAGTTAAAGGAAACAAGGTAGACTTAGCATAAACAAGTTAAACGAGTTGAGCTCGAGCTTGATGCTGCATTGTCGAGTCGAGTCCAGTTCCAGCTTGGGATTTGTGAGTCGAGTCAAGCTCGGTTCTTTGGGCTGGCTCGTGTAGAGCCCTACCCGACAGCATTAAGGTAAAACATGAGAAGCAATTACCTATGTTCCCATTTATCTATCTCATTAAAACACCTTCCTACATTGTAGTTATGCATGTTAAATAGAGTACCTAGGGTGTTGGGGGTGCATACGAATGCTAATTATTGTCCAACAAACGGGGGCAAACTGCATTTAAGGACAAAGGGAGAAAGAAATAAAAGATCAAAAGGCATGCCGGTCAAATGAATGCAACTTGCTCAATAATAACCAAGGGACGTCTCTTTGGCAATGGATATTTTCCAGAGTGAGTCACAAATTCATCATCCACATCAAAAGAGTGGTGAGAACTCATTCATTGAATGGTAGCATTCAAAACGACCTTCATCGTCCAAGGGGCCAACTGTCGAGAGGCTGCGGTGAACAGAGACCAGAGAGGGAGACGGAAGAAGCAGATCACGTGCCGCCCGCATGGTCGGGAGCACCTTGACCTCCCACATAATTATAATCCATTCATCCCCACCACGGGTTCCTGCTTCTTGGGAAGAAAGAGGGAACGGGTGGGATCCACAGGGCCGCAGCAATCACATGGTTGGTGAGGAAAGCACGTTCAATGATGTTATGGGTCTGCTGCACATAACAACAGGTTGATAAGTTTGGATCTAAACGATCAGGTTTGATAGGTTTGCCTTCTCCCCAGCATGCAGTTGCTTTTTTACCAGCCAATGATACTCATGTATCCAGAAATAAAGTCAATCATGGTGTCCTTCTTGGGAATCAATATCATCACCATCTCTTTTTCTTCCTTTTTCCAAAGAAGAAGAAAGTTCAGACTTGAAGTGCCCTTTCGGGAGGAGACAGAGTTGCGTGTAGGCCAAAAGAAAATGGGGGCAGATTTGAAATTACTGTACAAGCAATGTTCTTTTGAGTCTTTTCACTTTTTTATTCCTTTACGGTTTTTACAAAGAAAAAAATCGCTTTCTATTAAATAGGGGCAATTTCATCATTAACTGTAATGGCAGACCAAATTTTCGTGCAACTGCCAGACAAAGTTTGTTTGAATTCTTCTTTCATTTGATCCCCTAAATAGTGGAAATCTAGTGAAACCTCAAGACTGATCAGTTTTTGAAAATTTTCAGTTTTTTAATACTGTTTTTAATCTTATTTGCTATTTCTTGATTCCGGTCTTACTTTTTTAGTTTTTCAAATTCATCCTCCTGTTTTTAGATGGATGCACATGCATGTTCATCCTTCAGCCTGCTTCCGCTAGCTCATACAACCTAAAAGTTGAGCTTTACCTGAACAGGAAGAAATACCCACCAAACATTTAGTAAACTCCAACAGATCAATAATAGGCTTTTCTTCCTCGCAGGGATTTGATACTAAGGACATGAATATTGGTGGTTCATGGTTTTAAACGCATTTTAAAATGATTTTTCAATGAAGTAGGGTTGGGAAATTAATGCAAAATTCGTTTGGTGTCAAACCTGGTGCAGGTAAATAGAATATTCTTGCATTTAGAATGTTGTTTAGAGTTATCCTCTATTATTTTATTTAGTTTTGGTCCCTTGGGTGCAATCCATAAAGAAGGATCCATATCTAAACGATTAGATCTATGATAGCATGGATTCACAGAGCTAGATCCAGGTCGTAGATCTTTTTCTTTTCCCTTGGTTATAGGGTCCTACAGCTCATCTGTGAGACGGTCCAAAATCTTTACGAGAAAATTTTCTCTAGTTATTCCTCTGTTTTCTTGCCGATTTCTGTAGTTATTTTCCTCGCTTTCCTTGTATTTCCTTCATTCCCTTAATCAGCACGGCATCGTAATGTTTCACTCTGTCAAAATCAGCATAAAACTTTTGAAGTATTCACCTAGTATTTAAAAGGCTTAGAATACCTTTACTTTTCTGTAACCAACCCCGTGGAAAAACACCTTTGAGAAAAGAATCTCTCTTGGACTGATGTAAAACCTATCAACTTTGTCACTGTACAAGTAAGCATTTAGATTGCAAGCAAAGCATATTCCTAATAAAGCCAGCTTTTGCACTAGACCAACTTTTTTGGCAAACCAAGATTGACAAAAACGGCACTGATCTGGTGTCTGGAAACCAAAATACAATTGCGTTCGTTGTTGTATTGAAAAGGAATACCTAAAATAATCCAATTGAAATAAAGCAATTCCTTGCCAACCTCCAAACAAGAATGGTTGGCACAAAAAGAAACTTCCACGGCTTGCAAAAGGTGGTGATGGGCAAGGGATCAATCTCTCCTCACAATGCAAGCCAGGACTCAAAGCAGCCATGGACCCCAGGAACAAGAGGAAGAGCTATGGCCTCTTCAGGGCATCTCTCCCATTGATAAACCTCGTTAAAGTACAAGAAACTTTCTTCACAAAACATAGTCCATCAAGTTTTCATGCCACCGAGACCTAGACCTCACGAATAAAACAATATGCAGCTCACACTACGAAACGGAAAATGTCCTTCTGATACAAGGAGCCACAGACGTAGGAAGGCACATTCAAATTTCTTTCCCTCCATGGACCCACAAATTGCTTTAACACTCAATTATGGGGCATGATGCTTTTGAATACTTGGTCTATGACTACGCGCGTACCTAAAGCTGATCATGAAGCTAGCTAACTTCAAAACGTCCTGAGCTTCCAACCACGTAGCGGCAGTTTCTCTCAGGCTGCTCAAGGCACGAGATGAAACAAGTAATGGATAGAGCACCACCTGAACGCCTACTCCTTTGCTGGTAGAATTCAAAGTTGCCAGCAGAGAAACCCAGTAACGGCATACCTGAGCTGGAGTTCACCAACGTAGCCAGATGCATTAGTGTTCTACCATCTCAAATCAGTGCCAAAATCAGGCATCAGCCCATCAAATTCCAACAGCTCTGATCTTTTTAAACTAGGCAAGTTTCCAGCCACGGTTAGCCATTCACATATCCAACGTTGCGGCATTTAAAATGATCCAAGAAGTTAATGGTACAGAACTTGTTTTAAATCATTGAAATTGGACTTCTCTGTAACAATCAGGGTGTTGGAAAAGCATATTCTGATTTGCAAATTCTGATACTCCACGGGCATGAAAATTTGCTGCAGCAAGCTTTGCTAGATGACGAACATGAAGACTCAAACAATCTCAACACAGCATCCAGTATTGCAAGCCACCAATGATAGTCTTCAAAATGCCTCACCATCATCTAACTCAATAAGTGCAACAACTGCTGATACAACAAGCCTGCACCATAAGGAAATAGTTGTATTAGAGAGAGAGAGAGAGGGTAGTGCATTCATATGATGATGAAAGTACTTGCAGTGATATTAACAAAAAAGGAATGTGTAAAGCATCAGCAACATCAAGCCATTATGCTAAGTTTTTGAATCCCACTATCCTAAGGTTTTGGAACAAACATTTACTAATAGTAATCCAATGAAAAGGAGAGCGAAATCAGTGACAGGTTGGACTCGTAGATCCAAACTTGGGTGGGAAATAATAACAGAGAGGGCCAGATGTTATCCAGGTACAATAGAACAGGTCGCTTTTTCCTTGTTTTTTCCATATTTCTTTACATCGCTGGACCATGAATCAGAATCAGCGACATCAGAGTCAGTGGATAACTAAAGCAATTACTAGTACAATGAACACTGTGCTGCAAAATTGTTCGAGGATCTCCCCCACTCAATGGGACTTCATATCCGTATTAAATTGGAACTTTGAAAGTGAAATCAGAATACTGAAGCTTCATGAAAATGACACGATCTGAACAAAGTTTTGTGGTCATACATCTGGGTAATGCTCCAGATATCCGCCTCATCCCATGCAACCAGAAGAGAAAAACAAAAGCTTTATAAAACCAGATAGAATTGTGAGACATTATTTAACACGAACAGGGTTTTCCTTTATTCAGCACCCCAGATAGCAGCAACAGCATAACTTACATTCCATGGCCTTCAACCCCATTAAGCCAAATATATACACAAGTACTTAAATAGAATCTAATCACTGTCAATGTTCTATGTCTGAGCAGACTAAGACTGTTTGCCCAGAGGAGGGTTCACAGTCAGGAGTTCCAAAAGCCCTTCAGCCACTATGCTACACACGTGTGGTGGTACTTCCTACTTGCAATGACACCACCTCAATGGGAAAACAGACTACCATGTCTCTCCTCATCATTGTGTGCTTGTTTGAAACTTTGAACTTTGAAGCATTGAGAAAAATATTGCATTTAAATGCTATAATTACACTAACGAAGAAATGAATAAATATAAATGACATAAAAAGGACCAACAGATTTTTTTTTTTTCTCAAGGTAGGAGACCAACCTGTAGATTATAATGAAAAAAAGGCTCAAATAGAAACCCAGCTTAACCATTCGGTACTTCTTCTCAACATTGAGCAATCTAAAGATCTCAGTGACATCTATAAGGTGACGTCTCTTCATGTACCTGGAATGCAAGAAATATATGTAAAAGGAGAGATTGGCAGTATAGCAAAGTAAATAGCCCAACAAGTGCAGTAATAGAAAAAGATAAGACAGTTTGTGAAGTACGAACAGTACAAG
Source organism: Nymphaea thermarum (assembly GCA_011799765.1). Lineage (NCBI taxonomy): Eukaryota > Viridiplantae > Streptophyta > Magnoliopsida > Nymphaeales > Nymphaeaceae > Nymphaea > Nymphaea thermarum. The sequence goes on from JAANDH010000524.1 coordinate 244,670, forward strand.
AAGAAACACTGTCGTGTTGAAAAACAATGACTGCTTAATGCATGTAAAAAGCAGTCTAGAGAAATGTAAATGTCGTATAGCAGGGAATCATAAACTTCCAATGCATGCACAGCAGCTGGTCTACCATGCCTAAAATGATGACATCAAGTTTCTTCAGAAGCCCATAAATTTATAAGAATGTTCAGCATAAGAGAAAGCAAATACTTTTGTTAGCCTTCTTTTGACAGCTGTTCAAGTTCAACAGTGATAGACGATTTTTTTCAGAAATGTAAGTGTGATGAGCATAAAACGCTCATTCAGATCTCATGGATTTCACGTATATCACCAAGCAGCATACGAGGAATGATTTAAGATTATCATGCAAAAATAATCTTGGCAAGGTATGTCATCTAACAGATGAAATGACACAGTGGACCCCAGACAGTTATATTCACGAATCAAGGAAACCACTTTCAATTTTGTGTTGTAAATTTTCTAAAAAAGGTCAAATTTGCAAAACCTAATATAATACTGATAAGAATGAAGCAAAGGAACGTGCTGCCCACTCTACATACATGAGAGAGGAGAAAAGAGAAAGAAGAAGAAAGTGTGGAAAACCAGCAGAAATATGCAAACATTTTTTTTTTCCTTCTCACATCTGCTTCTTTCTTTTTTTCTTCTCCTGCCATTCTCTTCTTTTTAATTTTCTATGAAATGAGAGTTCTACTTCTTCTTTTTCTTCTTCTTCAACATGTTGGGGTGGGAATTGGGTTTCATATGTTCATGTAATGATTCAAGTGGAAAGGAAACGCCGTTGTTTACCAGAAGCACCCTTACTCCCTTTTTTGGCAAAAATGCTTTGAAAGAAGATCCCACCAGCCCTCTTTCTTTTCTTGTTGAGAACTATGAGTCTGGTCCCTTGGACTTGTCTTTCTAAGGAAGAAACCATTATACCCTATTTCAAATTTCATAACTGCTGACATCATCTTACAAATGACTTGATTGTGACTTATTTCCCATTTATTGACTTGAGGTTTCAGGACAGTTACCTACAAGGCCAAATTATTATGAACGGAGCATCACCAGAATCATGGTGAGTTCTAAACACAAAGGGATAAACTGGGTTAATCTGATACAGTATTTTAAACAGCATCCAGATATGGTTACCTACTTCTTCTTTTTTCTTCTTTATTTTTCATCCTTCTAACACAAATTCAAATGTAATACACTAGTTAAATATTAACATTTACAATATGTAGACTTGTTAAGATTTAAGATCCATATATATATATATATATATATATATATATATATTGAACATATGTTTTTGTATTTTTCTTTTTCCTTTGACTGGTCAAGGACCAGTTTGCTAACCACTAGGCTAGTCCAACAGCTCTTTTGGGAACCGTTGGAGATAGCCCAACAGCCAGCTCCATCATCTCTTTCTCATGTTTTTCTGTCCCTATAAATAAGGGATGTTTGTCCCATTTTGCCCTATGCTTCTTTTGAACTCTTTATGTGAAATATATTCAGTTTCCTATTCAGCACTTGTATTCACTGTTTTCTTGATATTACCATCAAGCTTTGTCTTTATTTCTCAATATTTCTGTCAAGATGTATAAAACTGTAGTAGGATTGATAGTCACAAAAAACACGTTATTTTCGAAAAAAACATGAAAAAACAGCGATAAAATAAAATGTCATTTAAAACTTAAAAAAACGCATTTTAAAAAAACGTTAAAAATTAAAAAAAAAAAAAACTGTTTTTTACGTTTTTTTCACTTTTTTCATTTTTTTTAATGCCAAACCGTTTTTTTTTTTTTTCATTTTCTATTTTTTACTTGTTGCAAATCTACTTATCTTTTGATGTTCCAATAAGAGATTTGTATGATTGAGAATCCATTAATTATGATTGATCATCATGAATATGTATGTGTGGATTCATAGGTAGAGTGGCTAGTTTAGCTTCTAGCATCTGGGTGTCTTGCAATAAATCAAGAACATACTTTTGTTGAGATAGAACTACACCTTCCCTGTTGCGAGCAACCTCTATTCCCAAGAAATATCATAGTTGACCAAGATCTTTCGACACAAAGTGTTTTTGAAGAAACAACTTTGCATCAAAAATTTCTTGATCGGAGTCATCAGTCAAGATAATATCAACATAAACTACTAAAATGGTCATACCCCTTAAAACCTTCTTGATAAACAAAGAATGATCAAGAGGGGATCTCGCAAAGCCACACCCACACTTTGAGACCACCTCAGAGAACTTGTGGAACCACGCACGAGGACTTTGCTTGAGTCTATATATAGCCTTCTTTGGTTTGCACACTTTTCCACACGCCCTCTATCGTTCAAACCTTGGTGGTTGTTGCATATAGACGGTCTCATCGAGATCACCATACAAAAAAGCATTTTTGACATCAAGCTGATACATGTGTCAGTCATGGTGTACAACCACGAAGATGATAAGACGGATGGTTCCCAACCGGGCAACAGGAGAAAAAGTGTCAAAGAAATCAACACCATAGGTCTGCGTGTAGCCCTTAGCAACCAACCTAGCTTTGTATCTTTCCATAGAACCATCAGAATGATATTTCATGGTGAATACCCACTTGGAGCCAACAATGTCACAATTAGGAGGAGGATCAACAAGTTCTCAAGTGTCTTGTTGAACCAAGGCCTCCATCTCATCTTGCATGGTTTGTCTCCATTGGGTATCTAATAAAGTCTGTTGGTGACAAGTAGGAACTGCATGAACAATCAGAGCTTGAATAAACTATTGCATACTTTGACCAACACCGTCAGTAGATACAAAATGAGATATGGGATGCAAAGTACATTGTCGCTTGCCTTTGATAAGAGCAGTAGGTAAGTCTTGACAAAGATCAGATACAGCTATAGTGGGCTCAGATGGACTAGGTATACTCACCTCAAATGTACTTACCCCCTGAGAAGAAGTTGGGGAATGATCATGAGAGGGATCTTGTCAACATGTGTACACCAGCGGAGGATCACAAAACTTGGAAACAACTGAAGGAGACTCCAATGGAATGGGAGAAGAGACTCAAAGAAAGTGATACATACTCCTTTTGTGGCGCGGGTCAGATGATTGTGGTAGCGCGGGTCAGATGATTGTGGCATCTCAGTAAAGGTAGGAAAGAGACTATAATAAGGCTGAGACTCAAAGAAAGTGATACATACTCCTTTTGAGTTAAAAGGTCAAAGCATTTGCAAGTTTGCAACCTTATGATTCAAAGTGGTCAATAAAGACGCGCTTAATTGCTTGAGCAACCAATTTGTCATGTGTAGGCCCAAGAATGTGAACAAAGCATGTGCAAGTATCGTACAATACGTACTGTATAGGTTTAAGAAACCTATACGATACGCTTACGATACACAATATGCTTACGATACACGAGCATATCGTGTATCATAAGCGTACCGTATCATACAATACGAAAAAAAAATAAAAAGGCCCGACGGCCCCTTTTTTGTGTTACATTTTAAAGACCTATGCTCCTCTCTCTCTCTCTTTTCTTGTTTCTAAATACTGTAAAAGACGTGGGAGGGATAGATTTTGCTCATTTTCATTAAAAATCATTAAGGATTCATCGATTTGGGAGAGTCTAATAGCCGGTGAAGAAGCTTTCCCATAGTGGGAATGGTGGGAAGCTTTGAGAAAGAGGGTTTTTTGGTTTCTAACACCAAGAAGGTAAAAAATAATTCATTTTCACTGTTGAATCATTCATTTCTCTTATTTCTTATAGTTACTTGTATGTTTTACTTGTTTTGTGAAGATATAATGTTGAACCCTACATGGCCGTGGTGTACAAGGGTGAATCCCAAAGATAGCTTAAAAGTTACGTGCCATTTTTGTAAGCAAATCATATCAAGAGGGTTCTCTCGCTTTAAACATCATGTAGCTGGTACACACAACGATGCGGCTCAATGCACTGGCTCCCAAGAGAACTCATTGCCACCCTATATCAAGCACCAATGTTTGGAGTTCATTAATGTTGTGAAAGCAAATAGGATTGAAAAGAAAATGCATGATGCAGATGTGGGATATGGGGACCCATATGAAGAGGAAGGAAGCGAAGGTGAAGATGTTGAGCTCGAAGAAGAAGATGTTGGTATCAGTTTGAAAACAGCTAAAGGGAAAGGCGTCATGAATAGAGGTGGTTCTTCTTCAACTGCAGCCAGAAAAGAAGAGATGCAAGTACAGTTTCACGAGGATGTGGCAGGCATCATGGTCATATTATTGGAACTGGTGGTGGTAGAGTACCTACTATGAGGTCAAGTATTGAGTACCTACTATGAGGTCAAGTATTGAGTCTGGTTCGATCAAGAATTTTTTTCCCACTTATACTGTTGCTGGTTCTCAGCCTGAGATTTGTACAGCCATGTATTCAAACTTCAAAGGATATTGTTGACGCAGCAGATGATACCATAGGAAGGTGGTTCTATGACGCATTCATTCCCTTTAATGCAGCAATCTCTTCTCATTTTCAGCCTATAGTAGATGTGATTGCTTCTGTAGGCCAAGGGTATAAAATGTCCTTTTATCATAAATTGCGAGGTAAAATTTTTAATAATGCAGTTAGAAATGTCAAAGCATATTGTGATGAACAGAAATTGAGTTGGAAAGACACGGGATGCGGTGTAATGCCAGATGGGTAGACAAACATCAAGAATAGAACATTGGTAAACTTCCTTATACATTTCCCCTTAGGTACAATGTTCTTAAAATCTATTGATTTGTCTGATACTCCTAAGACTGTTGATGTTTTGTGTGAAATTTTTGATAAAGTAATACAAGAAGTTGGGCCTCAGAATGTCATGCAATTTATCACTGATAATGCAGCAAATTATAAAGTTGCAAGTGAAATGTTAGCAGCACAATATATGACGTTTTATTGGAGCTCATGTGCTGCTCACTGCTTAAATCTAATGCTTCGGGATCTTGGTGAAAGAGATGATATGAAGTGGACAGTTCAAACTTCAAAGATGCCAAGAAATCACGAAGTTTATTTATAATCATGCTTATGTCTTGAATTTGATGAGAAAATTCACAAATGGGATTGAATTGATTCGACCTGTACAAACACGGTTTGCTACTAATGTTTTGACTGTGCAAGCTATAGTCAAGCAAAGAAATCCTCTCAGGCAGATGTTTTCAAGTGATGATTGAGTTGCATATGCACATGCCTATAAAAGAAAGGCCACGTTAGTTGTGGATACTATATTCAATGCTGACTTTTGGGAATCATGTGTGACCTTATTGAAGATTTGTGTACCTCTGGTGAAAGTCCTCAGATTGGTTGACAGTGAAGATAGACCTTATATTGGATATTTATGTGAGGCTATGGACAGAGCAAAGGAGGCCATTAGAGATAATATGAAGGGAAAAAAGAAGTTGTACATGTCTATATGGAAGATTATAAATGAAAGGTGGTCTAGACAACTTCATCGCCCACTTCATGCAGCAGCGTACTACCTACATCCTGCTATTAGATATCTTCCCACTTTTAAGAAAGATAGAGAGATCGAGTATGCATGTTGGATTGTATTGAGATATTGGCAAGTGATTATAGAGAACAAGAAGCTATCCATGTGTCGATCAACAAATATGATACTTGTTATGGTAGCATGGGGAGAGACAGAGCAATTCGATGCAAGCCATCTTTGTGTCCAGGTATTAGAAAAAGGGACTTTATCTTATCTAAGTTTTGGTTGTTATCTTATTTTATTTGTTGTTTCGACTTTCTATTTTCTCATATATTTACTATTTTGTATTTACTTTTCATATGTTATTAGGTTTGTTGTGGAGCAGGTTTGGGCCTGATTAAAGAAGTTTATCAATGTTCTTTCCTTTGTTTCTTTGCCCCATTTCACATATAAATCCATGATATTTACTCCAGTGCGTCTTATATACTGCCAAAATATTATTGGTTTTGGGCCTTCGGCTACTTCTGATGCAAGCCTTTGTCTTGTCCCCTTATCTCATGATATGATGGCACTCTCATGCCAAGGCTAAATTCTCCTATTGCTTCAACAATTTCTTGGAAAGTGTTGACGAGTCTTATATTGTACGGGTCCGGATCCGATCCAGATCCGGTCTGCCCTAAGGACTACTTAAGTCCATGTAAACCCTAATCTCTTTGTGTTAATGAAATTTAGAAGAGAGAGAGTGTCTGGCTGTGAGTGCACGTCAGACCTCCTCACCCGTGGTTTTTCTTCCCTCGTGTTGAGGGTTTTCCACGTTACGTTGGTGTGTGATCCTCTTCTCTTGTGCATATTTTTATTCTACATGGTATCAGAGCCGTGAAGTTCCGGCATTATTTGTTTTTTTTGTTTGGTTCGTGTTGGAGGAGCCATCGCACGCACCAAATCACTGTTCATCGCACGTATCAGGGTCTTCCAGCGTTCATCGCCCGATTGTGCATCTCGCCCGACTGTTCATCGCCCGGTCACTGTTCATCGCCCGACGCCTGACGCCCAGTGTCCAGCACCGCTCCCTGGCCGACGCCTGCGTCCAGCGCCGCCGCTGCTCCCTGGCCAACGCCGCCGCTGCTCCCTGGCCAACGCCGCTGCTGCTCCCTGTTTCTATGCGGCTTTGCTCTTGTCCGCCTGAGGCTCTCTTCCGCTGCTGTTTCCGCTGCCGCCTGAGCATTAGGTTCCGGCGAAGTCCTCTCTGCTGCCGCCTGAAGCTCTCAGTCACCGCCTGCACCCGTCTCTGCACTGGAATCTCCTGCGACTCAAACGCTGTAGGGTTCTGGTCTGCCGTCTCTGCACTGTTCATCGTCCTCTGGTCTTATTGCTGTCGGGTCTCGCTGCAGGTCGCGCCCCTCTGGTTTGTTCCCTTTTTCCGGCGACTCTTCGCTGGTTTTTCCGGCGACCCTCTCTGGTTTTTCCGGCGACTCTTCTCTGGTTTTCCGGCGATCCTTTTTTTCTGGTTTTTTCCGACGTCCTCAGCTTCGCCCCTGGTTTGTCTCCTTCGCTGCTCTGTGTTGCAGCCGTTGTTCCTTTTTGCCAGTTGTCACAGCCGCTTCTAATCTGTGTTTATGGCTGACTCGTCTTCTTCTTCTTCCGTCAATACCAACCTACCTGATGTTACGTCTGCACAGAGCGATCATGTACCGGTTCAGGTTACCACAGTTCAACTTAACAAAGAGAACTATTCACGGTGGTCTCCTGCAATTACCATGGGAATTGCAGGGCGAGGACGCATTGCCTATGTGAATGGGAGAAAGGTTGAACCTGCGGAAGATAGTATGGCTTGGGATACCTGGTATCTTGAAGACAACCAGGTAAAAGCCTGGATT
>JAANDH010000525.1:0-14340 GCA_011799765.1 Nymphaea thermarum
AGTCATGTATGTTGAAAGATGAAAAGTCATGTCTCTTGGGAACTAGAGACCCCTTATGTAACTCCTCTATATAAATGAGCATCTCCACCAAAGGAAGGCAAGCAAGAAATGATAGATTAGTGGACGTAGGCCTATTGGCTGAACCACTTTAAAAATTTGTGTCCCTTGAATTATTTATTCTTTTTGATTTCTTACATGGAGACCGTCCTTTGAGAAGATATGCCAAACCCATCTCTGTAGCTTCGCCTCCACCAGTGGATCATCCGCGCAAATTTGCAACCGAAGACTCACCGGTCGACCACCATAGCAAACCTTCTAGCCTTATGAATGTCCCTGCAACGACTTAGTTCAAGATGGAGATTGGGGATGAAGGTCCAGAGATGGAGCCACCTTCGGGACAAGACGCTCGTCCTGGCAGCCTCATTCGTGGGGAGGAAGGAAAGGATGAGCTGAATGATGGGGTCGGGCAGTGCGCTCAGTCGGTCCTCTGCCACTTCCATCTTCTGAGCACCACAGGCAGCCATTGATTCTGCTGCCTTAATGAGAGAGAGCGATTCAGGATCCAACTAAAACAGACGTTTAATTTCCCGCCGGAATACTTTCCAGACCAGTAATACCATACAGACAGAACCATCCGCGCAACAAAAATTAACAAAAGTAAAGCATGTGTCAAAACTAACGACAAAAACTTAAATACCCAATCATTATCATGCATTAAAAGTGATTAAACCCACACAACCATTACAGGCAGAACAAAATCTACAATTAATCATCATGCATGAAGAACTCCTGTCCTCGAATCGGGTTTCATAATCCAAAACCATAGCTACGCTTGTTAGAGTCCAAAATCTTCATGTTGAATCCGTTCAGCGACACATGGAAACAAAATCTTAATGTTGATCGATGTGATAAAAACTGATTGCAAATCATCTCCTAAACACCTGAAATCAAATAGAGTTTAGATCCGAAGCTCCGTCCTCTAAATTAACGTAAATTTTAGTTTTCTTACAATCCAAATCCATCCCCAGATTTTGCCTGCTAACAAATTTCCTCTATAAAACAAGGGCAAAACCTTACTTTCTATGCATGATGATTTTCGTTATATAATGGGAAATAACAAGGGCAACCATTTAAGAATTAATAGTAGCGCATTTCCATTAATATCAACCATTGACAAAAAAAAACTCATCAGATGAATTTTAAACATTTTAACTCGCATATTCTTATGCACACGAGCAAAGAAGCTAATCTAAGCATGCATGGAATTTTAAACTGTACATACACACACACACACACACAGATATATATATATATATATATATATATATAACACTTGAAATTTGAAATTAATAATGCACCAAAAACTGATCTCCTAGAAAGGAATTGCAAAATAAATAGTTGTTAGAATTCGAGAGATCGGAAAGGGAGAGGTTTTATCACGTATACTGGTTTAAAATTTACTTATCGAGGTTACTTAGTTTGATTAAGAAAAAAGTTGGCAGCAAAATGGGATGAAGGTCTCTTTATCTGCTCGTAGTTAATCAGAATTATTTAATCACAAAAAAGTGGTTTGAGGATAACAAATATTTATTGGTCACGATTTATGTACGTAGATGTTGTTGGTCAAGAAAAAAGGATATCACAGAACTATGGCATACAACACAAAAAATTGGAATGGTTCGGTGGATATTGGTCGGGTCTGATTAAGCACCAGAAGTAAGTTTTAGATTGAAGGCTCCACTACGACGGATACAAATTAAAATAAAATTTAGGTTTCTAATTAACAACGACACATTATTACTGAGCTAATCATAGCCCGCATCCATTTGGAAGCCATTTCATTTTCTCGCTAAGGAATCTGTCCAAAATTAGCGACCTGACCAACCTACGCATTTCGGGTGAGCAGGTTTGACCCACCACCCAAAAAAGACCGAAGCCCCCACTCAAACCCAGGTATTTTGGGTGAACAAGATTTGATCCAATGCCCAAAAAAGGCTGAAATCTCTAGCCAACCCCTCATCCTCCAGGTTAGGGTGTAGGTATGCGTTGGTACCTCGAGATGTGGTCCCTATCATGTTTCAACTTGTGTATCGGTGACCCCTTATTTGCAGCACAGAGAGTTAGCCCTCAAATAATGAAGTGAAGACTGGCCTACTCATTTGATGACAAATATCAACAGATTAAGTGTGTTAGGTAAAAGCATTGGAATGTAATTTCGTGAAAGTGTGTTATATATATTTAAAATGAAAAAAAAAGTGCGCAGCTAATGTTGTTCAGGCTTGTATTTATCACACAGATCTTATGTAAAGTATGACTTTTCACTTAAATATTAAAAAGTAGTCCTTTTTAATTATGAGTAAAAGAGTAGCCAGGAGTAAAAAAAAAAATCCTAATTCATTTCTTTAATATCAAGGATGGTGTAGTGTGGAACTAAATAAATGCCGGTAAGAGGAATTAGTTTTTGTGCATGAAGTTATAGAAGAACAAGTAATAAAAACTTTATTTGTTTTCTATGTTTATTCAAAATCATTGAATCAACTATAAAGGTTTGATTGGAGTGGTTCCTCTTCGTAAGTGCCTATCGTCCAGCAGAGAGGTTCCGGAAGAGCGCCATCACCTAATTCATCCGAATCTACTTGGATCCAAACATTTTTCTTTTTGAATCCTTATGAAAGGAAATGGGACCAGTTTAAGATCCAGCACTGTTAGAAATGTGTTCTCGATCTCACGATCTAGGAACTTTTTTTATAAAGTTAATGGTAAAGTTAATGTGTTCTCCATCTACACATTCAATTTACGTAAAAATTTCAATTCCTCTGATCTAGCGCAATCGTTTCCTTGATAGGCTGACTGAGCCGGCATTTGGTGCAGGTAAAGAGAGAAAACCAAGCTCCAAATCTTCTAAAAGTTGCAGATGGTCGAATGGGTTCATATCTATTTGCAAGTCTTGAACAATTTTCCATCAGATGCTGTGATGCTGAAACAGACCTGTGTCCATCTACTTCCGAGGTAGTTCAAGAGCTAGAAATCATTTGCAGAAGATGCTACTCTCAAAAATATACATCTTCAGAGTTAAGATAGACTGAAATATGGATGTCTGAAAAGATAGACTGAAATATGGATGTCTGAAGATATGAAGCCAACAGTAGTCACTACTACCACATCAGCAGTAACCGGGACTAAGACAATTATCCATCTTCTAGTGCTTCTGGCGGTGGTTTGCTCAGCAGTTTCGTGCCTGATCCTGCTGAGCAAAATCCTCCAATTTCCCCATCAAAGCCATAGTTCCCTGGAAACTCGTTTCCCCTTCTAAGGTAATTAATAATGTCAACAAGTGTCAATATGACAAATATAACAACATAAGGCGACCTTCAAACCTAATAGATTGTTTATTGCATATCTTGAAGACGGAAAATCAGACATTAAAGTTACTTCATGAATCGTGAAGCACCTGCTTGCTTCGAAAAGAAACTCATTCCGTGGCTGATATCAACAACATAAAACAAGTTACCTCATTTCTACTTACCAAAGTATAGCTTCGTAGATAATGTAGAAAAAAAAAAGGCAAGAAAAAGAACCATATAAGCCAAAGAATTTACCCAATAGAAATCAAAGCAAAAGATAAATTAATGCGTTGACTTTGCATTCTTCAGAGATGGAGCTTCCTGCTCAGTTTTCCCGTATGTGAGAAGCAAAGTTAGTAACTTAAGTGTGTTGAACAACATGAATGTGCATAAAAAGGGAGGACCAACTTACAAATATTTCATCCATCTCATCCTCGTTCCTCTTCCTACAGAAAAGTTTTCTGCTGCTTCGCTTTCTTCCTCGCTGTAACCACACTCTTGACCGAACACCGTATAGGCTTCCAACGGTGATCAACATCACCGTTATAGCTTTTGGTTCCGAACCACCACCGCTATAGACCTATACCGATTAACAGTCTCCCCGCTATAGCCGTTTGAGAGTTAGCGGAGACGGCGATCACCGTGGAGGCCTCCGTACAGGTGTCATGCCACCGCGATATATCAATTCCGGTGGAGAACATCATTGCTATAGGTTGCAACGGTGAACATCATCACCGTTAATGCTTTTTATGCCGGTGACAGAACCACCGCTATAGCCTTAGAAGATAACAACAAAATCACATTGCTATCATATTGCCATTGCTGTGGGGTGTTCATTTGTTGAACCCATCTCTTATCTCTTTCCATTTTTTTAACGTCCTCACCAACTATTTCAAATACCACTTTGTTGGCTGTAGCACATGATTTGTTGAACTCTCTATCCATCGGGTCTATATGCAATTTGAGTTGTTTGCATGTAAAAGTATTGCTTCTCTAGTTGCTTTGTGAAAATGTCACAATCACGTCAATTTTAAAGAATCCAAGGGTTGTCAATCTTTGCTTGGTGTGTGTCTTTGGTTCCTAGACTCAAAACTTCCTCTGTTTTTTTTTTGGTACCTTCATTTGGTTGACAATTATTGTCCACATGTGAAGTTTCAAAAAGCAATTAACGTCCCATTAGAAAAAGTTGGTTTTTTTCTCGCATAAATTAATTTCGCTAGCCGTCAGCACTTGTGGCCACTTCAACATCTAAAGCACTTGGCATCAACATATATAATCCTCGCTCGGTCTCATGTGCTATCTACTTGGATATTTATACAATGCAACACAAAACTAGCACCATGTATACATGCTATCAAGAAAATTGAGAAAGAAACAATTTAAAATATCAAATATAGGAATGTCAAAATTACAGTTACACAATGCAGTATCTTGCTTCGGTTATCTTACTTCGGTTAAATGAAAAGGAAAAAATGCAAAAGAAAGTTGGGGCAATTTATCCTCATCATCAAAAGTCAGTGACCTTAGATGTCAATGCTATGGTAATGGCAAGGGAACAATCATTGCTTTTGTAGCTGAGTTAGATCCATTTGATGGGTGATATGACACCAAAGCATTCTTTATTCAGGCTTTCGTTCTCGTGTGTTTTAATTTTCTTCTTGTTAAAATTTTCTTGTTTTTTCATCCATTCTCTACACCATTTTCCTAATCATAGAAGAATTTCAGTTTCCATTCCATCATTTTCCTTTGATAAACTGTAAAATCAGCGAGACAACAATCGGATTGCAAGCTATAACATTCAAAACATTCATTTTTCTATTAATGTGGCCCTTATAGGCGGGTGTCACTTTCCCAAGGGATTCGTGGCATGATTTACCCTGCAAAACTTGATGGCCCTGCAAAGTTGATGGCCCTGATGATTTATTACCGAAGCTTTCAAGCATTTGAGAGATACTTAGTATAGAAGATGCACCGTATTTAAATTAAAATGATCCCAAAGCATGACATATACAGGTCATTCATTGCTCCTATTGGGGCAACAAGTTTTCGGTTTCAATCATGCATAGAGATTCAGCCCATGCATCTATCCACCAAGAATCTCTTAAAAATGAACAAAAAATGCTGTTTCCAATGGTAAGTCTAGCTTAATTGAAACAACCAACATCAAAATTCTACATATGACGTGAATTTACGAGCAATGCGAATGATGGATGGATGGTGTGGGTATGCACCAGGTTTTTAGGTGGGAGATGTCGAAAAAGTCTCTCTCGGCCAGGGGACATTCCTAGCGCGACACAACTAAGCACGATGAACATGATACCTGACATAGAATGTGTCAGTTTCCAATTTTCAGATTATGAAGTACCACATGTTTCAATATCTCTGTGATTCTGTGAAAGACCACCACAACCTGTATTGCACTTGTTCTCATTGAAGGTTCCAACATAGCTGCAATCTCCATTGTCGCCTTTCTAGTGTATGCAAGCCAGGAGCATCCCACATGTTGGCCATTTATCCATATTTGACATTTTCCCATACTATCCATAACTAGAGCTAGTGGATCTCATCCAAGTGACAAATTAAATGTTGTTTATGTAAGAGAAAATCACATGTCAAGATCTAACGCCACTAAAAACAATTCAATACCCAAGATTGTATTGAAACATATTAACTATCGCATAATGAACTTAATGCATTGACAGAAAGTTGGCATTTAGAACATTTTTCTCCCAATAAGATGAACCAGTAACTGGAAAATCAATACCAAGCATAAAAATTAAATAAACATTAGAATGGAAAAAAAAAAAGAAACAAATGTTATAAAAGACAGATCCTTACCCCTTGGATCCTCTTTCCAGAGATAGGCATATGGGACCCTTGGCACTTGTTATGGGACCCTTGGCACTTGTTCTTTGAGGCTTGATAGAATAGCCTCCCCCTAAGAGCACGAAAAAGAAAAAGGTATTCACTTAGAACCACTGCAAAGAAGGAAAACTAAAAAGAAAATCCATAAACAAATAAGAAATTAAGAAGCTATAAACCTATTTTACCTGAAACGAAGAAGAAGAAACTAACTTATTAGCAAAAAAAACATAACAAAAGAACATTAGGGCAAACATAATATGAAAACCATAACAACAGCTAAAAGAAAATTACAGCAACCCAAGTGATCAGAATAACAACGTGAAAAGGGGTTAGGAAAATAAAGAAGTAGGGCGTGATTGGTCCACTAATAAAAGATGGTTAAGAAATACGAATTCAATTTTTACTTCCGACTTTGTTGGTCCGATCAGTCACATACTTGGGTACTTATCGTTGCTAATCAATCCAAAACCGAATTCAAAAGTCCAACTGGTAAATATCTGTTCAATCAATTAGTAACAGTAGCTCTATAATTTAATCTAAATCCGACCCCTTAACAAGTATGGATGTGCTATAAAACCCAATTTGCAAACGGAGTTACCCGATAAGAGCCACAAACTCCATCTTTTCTCCACAAATGATCGAACCTCATATTCTCTCTCAACTTATTGAAAAGAACACTTAAACATCATAATAAGTCAAGGAGTGAAAGTCTGAAACCCTTCAGAAAAGAGCATGGTATTGTTCATTCACTCGGGCAGGAGTGATAATTATTAAATTTGCCTTGAGTGGTGCACTTTTTTCACGAAAAGGGTCGGTCCTGACTTCCCCCTTCATAACTTCCCCTTGCAAAAATTTACATGGTATTTCTTTTCAAGTGCATGCATGGTTTTTTTTTTTTCTTGAAACATCATGACAATCATCACCCCCCAGGCTTCCTGATAAGATAAGGCCTACCTGGTTCAAAGAATCGGCTCCATTGACATAACCACCATGGAACGTCTCATCTGTTCTGACTTCGAACGCAAGAATCTGATGGCATAACAACATAAAATGGAAAAAGTGTACTCAGATCTCAACAGAAACTCCAAAAATACCCATCAAATTAGAAGAGCACGAAATACACAGCACAAGTATAGCAAAGGCTGTTAGTTCTCCCATGAGATTGCTTTAAGAGAAATGCACCCAATGGAGAGAAACACATACCTCATATCTGCCCTAGAGCCTTTTTGAAATTCCCTATGAAATGAGAATACAGAAGGAAGAAATGCCGACACCCTAACCAAGAAGGCGCACAACCACCGGCTGCTTCTATTGATTACCGATTTAAGAAAAGAGAAGGTGAACAACTCTCTCCCTCTCTCTCGTTGGTGGATGATTCTCACACACTCGCCCGTCGATCTCTCCCAATCTCCGTTGAATTTAGCTAATGTTGGATTTATTGAACATTGTATGTTGAATGAAATTGTGTAATGAAGTAAAAGTTGGATAAGATCGTATAATTTAATAAATTTATTGAACTTGTATGATTAATAACAAAATATGCGTGTGTTAGTATCGTGCCTATAAGCATTTGTATAAGGCATAAATTTAGCATGGAATTTTCCAAGCAAAAAAAAAAAAGCTCCAAAAGTGTATGGAGTGTAAAAGTATACTTTTCCCAGATCATAGCCATGTTCGATGGCTTGGAAGAAATTACCGCTGCACAACAAATGACCATGACACTGTGCCTTTGCTGTGCAGATTTGACGAGTAGAGTAGTTTATGCACTGTGTGCCTACAAACAAAATGAACCCACAATCTGTGGGCGAAAAAACAACATAAGCCTCCCCTTTATCCATTCAACCACATCAGATTTCAAAAATTTTGGAAAAAACTAAAATCTGAGAAACTGAAACTGAAAAAGTACTAACTAAATGCAAAAAATGAAGAAGAAACAGTGCTTTCACCTGCACAACCTGTGGACCTCGTAGCTTAAGAAATGTAGCATTTGTTTCAGCTGCACAAGCACGTGCCATGAGTGTTTTCCCAGTTTCGAGAGGTCCATAGAGCAGAACAACCTCAGGTGGCTCCATGTGAGTCATAGGCAGTGCAATTGCCACAACATGTTATTGGATCTGAAAATAATACCAAAATAACAGCTTTAAACCTGTCATATCAAAACTAGAAGCAACGGCATCTAACAGTGTGAAAAAATTGAGCATATTCCAAGTTTAGATGAAACATTTTCTCAAAATGTAAACATTACCAAGAACAGTAAAAGCCACGTATCTTCCTATGTCATTGTAATCTTCTGTCGGTTTTTCATCCACCTCCATCGCCTTCGCACGAGAATCATATTCAGATGGCACAGTGTCCAATATCAAGAAGTTATCTTTACTAACTCCACCTAAATCACCAAGCTTTAGTTTATCAGGGTCTACCAGACCAACCGCAGAAAGAAAGATTGTCGATGGGACACTATTCAGGACCATAGAAGCTTTTGTTAGAATTGAAGATCAGACAAGACCATGCATGTAGATTAACACAAATAACACAAACAATTACATGATACAACTGAAGCCAAAAGGAAAATTGAATTCGTCATTGTCCTCTCAAAGAATGGTTCTCCTTGATCTTCTCCCTAAGATTGTCCAGTTTGAAATTCGCTCTCTGCATCTCATCCTTCACAACAACCCCACGGTTGAAAACCACGAAAACCGTCACGCAATAGTAAAATGCAAGAAGGAAGAGAAACCAGCGGTCAGAGAGACAGAGAGAGATCCTGGTGAACCCCTTTCAACCAGATATATAACAACAACGATAATAATAATCATCGTCATCTGAGATTGAAAAAGAGAAGTTTGGTCGACCATGAGTTCACGGTTCAGACTGTGAGACCCTTACCCTTTCTTGAAATTGGAAAAACATATATGTATATATCTATATAGTAAAATTGGGAGAAACACACCTCGAGTCTCCGCATGTGGTCGCTTCACTGGTCACCAAGATTGGCCTGTGAAATTTTGCCGGTTGGACCCAAAACTTTAAACAAATGAAAACCTAGAGAGAGGTGTAGCGAAAGAAGTTAGGTACTGGACAGAGGATGTCACCATGGGGTGATCTCTGCCATCCTACCATTGCGGAGGGCCGGCGATTTGAAACAGCCGGTGATCAGATGTTGCTCGACCCCGTCCGACGCCGGAGATGGCCAGAACGCCGTGGTCCGTGGAAATTCACATTGGAAGCAAGGGAAAGGTGGGGAGAGAAGATTGGGGAAAATTGGAAGAAGTTGGGTAAAAGAGGGTCTAGTAACAAGAAAAACGACAATTGTCAGTTGTTCACTAATCAATAAATGTAAACTTGATGAAAATGCAATTGAAACTAAAAACAACAATGTATAGTCAAATGAATCAAACTAAGCAAATTTTACAACCATTAAACCGTTAATTTTAATCAGCAATGAGGGCAATGCAAATAGTAAGCTGAACGCGAGCGACGGATCAGTACTTCGATAAACTTAACAAGAGAAAACACAAACACAATGAAAATAAACTTATGGGTGGGGAAGGCTTGCCCAAATGACGATCTCCCAAAGAGATGGAAAATGGCCCTGGACTTCAACCACGACCTCCGAAACAGAAAAATGTGTTCAAGATCGGCAAGAAGCCACAGAAACATAAAAAGGAAGGGGGATGAGAGAAGAAATACCAATCACATAAAACAATGGGAGATACAGCGGAGAGGAGAAGGGACACCCAGGGGGAACTTAAATGAAGCGTGCTATGAAAGATGAAAAGACAGCGTCCACTTTGGTTCGATCCCCACCATGTTATATTCTGCTTGTCAGTTTCGGTTGGTTTGTCGACCTTTTCCTTTGTTCCTGAAGGGGATTAATTTGAGCACTCGACAATGTCTTCAGTCACGATCAGGAACGTAATCAAGCCCTAACAGGTTGATCAGCAATATATGATCGAGAAACAGTGACTTTGAGAAATGGTAACAAAGTTCTAGGAGCCAATAACGCTGCTCAATCCCTGTTCTGGATTGTGACAAGCAAGCGAGGCCCATCCTTTTGCATTTTCTATATATGTTTCACTGAAACAGCAAAATACCACCTTTCTATGCACATTTCAGGAACGTTCTTGTTGAATGTTAAACCCTCTTTTGGAAGTGTGAACCAACAAATAAGAGCCCTAGTTGACAAAATCCTAGTAACAATGTGTGGCTTGAAGTAAGAAAATAAGAAAATGTGAGCACCTTTCCAGATTTCGGGACTAAAAAGTAAGCAGAGGCACGTGAAAATCATCTATTTTGAAACCTCTGTAACAACTTTCATTTATTTAGAAATGTATTCCCTTTAAAATCTAAAATATACAGTGGACATTGGTTAATGATGAAAATATTAATGGTTTAACGAAAAAAAGAAAGCGTTTTGGATAAAAAAAAAGAAAAAAGATTAAAAAGGACATTTTTAGAAATTACAAATATGTCCCTATCATTGCCAAATTTGAGTCAATAAAAACGCAAGAGCTATAGAGAAATATTTTCAACAGAAGGACTTAAACAGGTGTAGAACAAACGGAAAAGCCTAGCCCTAGCGGAGCCGGAAGATCGAAGTAAGTCCGAGCCCACCTCTCCTCGGGTCCAGTGGGTCGGATCCCTGCCTGCCCTTTCTCCTCTCGTTCGCCACTTTAATAAGGAGTCGTTCTCTGCCCGCACCCTTCTCGCTGCTTCTTTCTTTTTATCGTCGGCGCCTCACTCTCCCGGCTCTCCTTCCCTCTCTTTTGGCGCCCATTTTCATCACCGTTTCCACATTCCAAGTTTCCGGCAAATTCCAATCTCTCAGGCTCCCCCGGTTCGGTGAGTGCACTCTTCTCCTTTCTTTTTATGTTTTTTCCTCATTTCTTTGTTCTCTCTCTCGTCCGTCACTTCGTTCTAGGGCTAGGGTTTTATTTCGTTTGTTTCTTTTGGTTTTGGTTTTTTCACGTTTTGCTTTTTGTCGAGCTGTCTTCGTTCGTTCCCCTAGATTGGAAACGGAAACCCGATGTTTGTTCGTGCCTCGGTTGTGGAGCTTTCAAGTGTTATCGTCACTCTTCCATTTCGGATGGATGATTGGGCTGTAAGCTTTATTTTTTTTTTCTTTTTATTTTATTTTTTTTCACGGGATGCCTAGATCGTTTGCTACCGGGGGCTGTTCTGGTTTAGGATGAGCGTTGGTTATCGCATGGTGGTGTTCCAGTTGAGTACTTGAGTATGGTCGGGATAAGGGCAGTGAAGTGTTGGGTCTGCCAGTGAGAGATTATGTGTTCGAGTCATGGGTTGACGATTTTTTTGCGCACGATGGTTAGTAAAAGCATTGGCACTACTTTTATGTTTTTTCCTCCTTTCTTTGTTGTCTCGTTTTTGTTCTCTCTCTCATCCGTTACTTCGTTATAGGGTTAGGGTTTTCTTTCGTTTGTTTCGTTTGGTTTTGTTTGTTCACGTTTTTCTTTTGTCGAGCTGTTTTCATTAGTTCCCTTAAGTTGAAAACGCGGTTGTCGAGCTTTCAGGTGTTTATCGTCACGCTTCCATTTCGGATTGATGATTGGGCTGTAAGCATTTTTTTTTTGACGGGAAGTGTAGATCGTTTGCTATATTCTGGTTTAGGTTGAGTGTTGGTTATCGCATGGTGGCGGTGTTCCGATTGAGTATGGTCGGGATAAGGGCAGTGAAGTGTTCGGTGTGCCAGTGAGAGATTATGTGTTCGAATCATGGGACTGAAGATTTGTTGCGCATAGTAAGAGCATTAGCGCTTGTTGAGCGCCTTTTCGTTAAGCAACATGGTTTCAGAGTTTAAGGCTACATATTGTTGCAGAGAGATGAAATGCCTGCTTGTCCATCGATTCTGTAGGTCTAGAATTTGTGTGTCTCGGGCATATAAAAAAGGGCAACAATTTCTGTCCCTCCATATTGAGAGTGTCTTGGGTGTTACCTTAAAGGTAATAATGATGAAGCTTTGTTGGGGTTCAGAATTGGTAGTCTTTGCTTCTCTTAGTCTTCATTATCCATTTTCATATTTACTTCTTAATGGATTGATGATAATGAGGATGTGTTTTTTTGGCTTTGGGTTGCCAAGGTATTTGAGCTTATTTCTAGTAGTTGACGTTTATGTGTTCAAAATTGTTTCAGGGTCACAAAGAGACAATGGGGGACACTGATCATCCCCACGAACAGTCACAACATGTTGATTACTCTGCATCAGGCTATACGGGTGCAGTCCCCATGTCTGCTGAGTCTAATGCTGCTATGGATGGAGGTGCATATCCCACTGATAGTAGAGACATGCATTTGTCTGCCCATTCAGTTTTTGAGATTAAAAAATTTTCCAATTTTGCAGATGGAAGCACTGCCAAACTAAATGCAACTTCTATGGCACATCAACCTGCATCTGATTGCGCTGCTACTGCTCCTGATGGAGTAATTGTGGGTCATGGTAATCCTGTAGGAGATAATGCACAAGTCGGTGCCTATGGTTTTGCAAATGGAAACAATGAAAATGAATCGAGGAATAATGAAAATGTAATTAAACATAGTGGTGAAAATGGAAATGGTCCTGTGGAAGCAAGGGTTGTGGAACAGCAGTTCGAGGAGGCTACTGGTATTAATTATTATGATTTCAAAATGCCTTTGTTGTGTGCTCATGTTCTTATTTTTTCTTCCGTTGTTTTATTCTTTGTTACACAGGATGTGCAAGATAACGGTATATCATGCTGGTTACATTGCTCTTTATTGTTTGACCATACTTACTTGTTGGGGGATTTGAGCAGTCTGTGCATCAAAGAATGTGGTCCTGCTTGGCACTTTGGTTCTTATCATTCTTTTTTTTGCGTTTGTTAGCAAAGGGCTATTTTATGGTTTATTTTGTTTGGTGGTGTTATTGATTGCATAATTTTCTTTATGGCAGCTGTTTCGTCAGAAGAAGATCGACTGTGGACCATAGTGAAGGCTAACTCATTAGACTTTAACGCATGGACTGCCCTTATTCAAGAGACTGAGAAAGTTGCTGAGGTACTTATGTGGTCTTTCCACACTAATGTATCATGATGAAGAGGAATTATTTCAATTAAGAAATTAGTTTCTTTCACTGCCACAATTGCAGTATGGTTATTTCATGAATCTGATATCTTCTGCTGCGTTTGATTGTCTTGTTGGATTTCTTTTTAGTTTCTCACTAATAATGGGTGCTTGACTTCGTTGGTCTATCTTGATCTGCATGAACTCCCAATCATCATCAACACATTTAGTATGCATCTGCATATTGTTAACTTATGCATTTTTTTTGCTTTATTTTGTACAATCTGGTAAAGTAAAAATTTATTCATCTATTTTATTATCAATGAAATATGACCAAAAAGCAGAATTGCAGATTAAGTAAATATCATGAATGTGGTGAAGCATAAAGCAGATTAATTTTCTCACTCCTTGGGAGAGACAAAAGATTCTTTATCAGACTCTTTCTTACCATGTTGTCACACCCTTGTAAGATTTGGTATAGTCTTCCCATGTGTTGATTCCTGGGAAAGATATAAGGAATGAGAATCTTGTGAGTGCCCGGGATCATATTCATACCATTCAAATCATGTACTGACATTGAGATATTTAGATCCATACTGGCGACCTGTTTTACAGGACCAAGTATTTGGTAACTCATAAAACTATACTCCTGTTAAAAACTAATTCTCAAAATCTGGTTTTGGAATCTAATGGATTTTGTGCACTTCAAATTATACTGCCAAAATGCATGAATCTCCTCATATGTCACTGTAGGATGAATAAGAATCAATGTAACATGGGTGCGGGTGCTGGTGCGGTAAGTTCCAAAAGAAAATTGGGTGTGGGTGCGGCGAGAGCATATACATATATATAACAATATATATGTATATATATTAGGGGTGGGTATCCCCGTCGGGCCTGAAGCCCGAGCGCAGCCCATTTATATTGCCGGGCCGGGCCGGGTACCGGGCAGGTCCACCATAAATCAGGCCCGGCCCGGCCCATGACGGGTCGGGCCGGGCCGGGCCAGGCTTTATGAACAAATTCCATGCTCTTTTTTGTGTCATGTGAATATAAAAGGGCAGTACTAGAAAATGCAAAAAAAAAAAAAGTCCATACA